>VNJW01002050.1:0-20274 GCA_008042615.1 Drosophila auraria | reverse complement strand
GCTTGTAACAAGCCTAAAAGTATGCTACACTTTTTATTAAATATTATTGATGTGGTATATTTTTAGGCTTCTAACATGCCTAAAAGTATACTACACTTTTTATTAAATATATTTGATGTTGCAAATTTTTAGGCTTATAACAAGCCTAAAAGTATGCTACACTTTCTATTCAATATATTTTATGTGACTTATTTTTAGGCTTGTAACAAGCCTAAAAGTATGCTACACTTTTTATTAAATATTATTGATGTGGTATATTTTTAGGCTTGTAACAAGCCTAAAAGTATGCTACACTTTTTATTAAATATTTTTGATGTAGCATATTTTAAGGCTTGTAACAAGCATAAAAGTATGCTACACTTTTTATTACATATATTTGATGTAGCATATTTTTAGGCTAAAAGTATGCTACACTAGAGCTTTTTTAAAGCTACACTCGGACAGAGCTTTTTTAAAGCTCCACTCTGATAGAGCTTTTTAAAGCTCCACCAGGATAGAGCTTTTTAAAGCTCCACCAGGATAGAGCTTTTTAAAGCTCTACCTGAATAGAGCTTTTTTAAAGCTATACCTGAATAGAGCTTTTTTAAAGCTATACTTGAATAGAGCTTTTTTAAAGCTCTACTTGAATAGAGCTTTTTTAAAGCTCTACCCGAATATAGCTTTTTCAAAGCTCTACTTGAATAGAGCTTTTTTAAAGCTCTACTTGAATAGAGCTTTTTTAAAGCTCTACTTGGGTAGAAATTTATAAAGCTCCACTCGTATATCCACTCGGATAGATCTTTTTAAAAGCTAGACTAAGATAGAACTTAAATGCCCAAAAATATGCAATTTAAATATATTGTTACAAGCCTAAAAATATGCTACATCGAATATATTTAATAAAAAGTGTAGCATACTTTTAGGCTTGTTACAAGCCTATTAATAAGTTACATCAAAAATATTTAATAAAAAGTGTAGCATACTTTTAGGCTTGTTACAAGCCTAAAAATATACCACATTAAAATATTTAATAAAAAGTGTAGCATACTTTTAGGCTTATTACAAACCTAAAAATAAGTCACATCAAATATATTGAATAAATAGTGTAGTATACTTTTAGGCTTGTTACAAGCCTAAAAATATGCTACATCGAATATATTTAATAAAAAGTGTAGCATACTTTTAGGCATGTTAGAAGCCTAAAAATATACCACATCAATAATATTAAAAAAAAGTGTAGCATACTTTTAGGCTTGTTATAAGCCTAGAAATAAGTCACATCAAATATATTGAATAAATAGTGTAAGCATACTTTTAGGCTTGTTACAAGCCTAAAAATATGCACATCAATAATATTTAATAAAAAGTGTAGCATACTTTTAGGCTTGTTATAAGCCTAAAAATAAGTCACATCAAAAATATTTAATAAAAAGTGTAGCATACTTTTAGGGTTGTTCCAAGCCTAAAAATAAATCACATCTAAAATATTGAATAAAAAGTGTAGCATACTATTAGGCTTGTTACAAGCCCAATATAAACAACACAGAACACAGATGCAGAAGAATACTCAAAAGAACACATCCCATCGACCTTCCACACAGAATTTTCTAAACCTCCACATAAACTAAAATACTCCACTAATTTTTAACCCATAACACTTTTCTACTTCCACACAATCTCTTTATTTTCAATCGAACACCGGCCTACACTATTGTAAAAGTTACTACATTACAGTAACAGTAAACAATATTACACTGTGTATATCGACACAGTAATAAATCACTCGAAACAAGCCTCCAGAAACTGGCCGTTTTGAGCCGGCAATGCCGGATCCTCTTCAGAAACTGACCATTTACAGCCTGTATTGCCTGATCCTCTCCGGAAACTGACAATTTAGAGCCGACCGGGCCTGATCCTACCCAAAAACTGCCCATTTAAAACCGGCAGAGCCTGATTTTCTATAGAAACTGGTCATTTTGAGCCATTTATTTTTTTGAGGTCATTTATAATCGGCAGAGTCTGATCCTCTCCAGAAACAGACCATTTACAGCCGGCATTATTTTTTTTTAATTTTAAAATTTATTAGGCAGATTTTATAACCTAATAAAAACTAGTTCTAATGGCCCAAAAATCTGGCCATGGCCATATTTTTTCTGGTCATATGGACAGTATTTTCTGGCCATGGCCAGATTTTTTGGCCAATTCAAGAAACTGGCCATACTGCCAGAAAGTCATGGCCAGTAAAAATCTGGCCATATGGCCAGAAAAAATCTAGTCATGGCTAGTAAAAATACAATTTTTATATTACTCATATCTATTTTATGCGATCCCTGGTATAAACTGTTTACTAGTAATTGTTAAGGATATGCAGTCAATATTTTCATGTAATAAAAATCTTTATTTTTTTGTACGTGTCTATGCATGCCATATGTTCTACGGGGTCGGTTAACAAAGAGCTTCGTGTCGAAGTTACTAATGGTACAAATGTTAAACATATCTTGAAGGATCACACAATAAATAATCAAGTTCAGTTTGACTACAAACCTTGGTTGTGCTAACAGTGGCCGTGGGAAACACCATCCGACTGATCGATTACTATTTGAACACCCATTTACTAATAGCTAACCCTCAAATCTACAGAATGATACGATATTCTCCTTAGTTATACCCTCTTCTGGGGTGCTTAGACGCTCTTTGCCTCGATAATCTCGAACTGCAGGTTGTATTGCTGATCGAAGCCGATCAGACAGTCAGACATCAGATACAGCGTCAGCTGCAGGCGTCCACGCCTCGGCGTGGCCTGGAACGAGATGCGATTGGAGCAGCGCTGTCCCCGAATGGTGACCCGCTTCATGGCAAACAGCTCGTCATTGGCCTGGGAGCCCAAGGTCAGGAACCAGGCCTCGTTCTTGGGCTTCGGGTATTTGGGGCAATGCACCGAGTAGCCGCGTCCCCCAGCTCGCTTCTGCCCATTGGCATTGAGGCGTTGCAGGTCCACGCTCAGGACATAGTCCTCGTTGGCATGCAGTGGCATCCAATGGCCCTTGGTGTCGGCGGCAAGTGACAGCGGTCGCTTGGCGTACTCCTCCTCCAAGTAGCGGCCTTCAACCGATATTTGCAGTGCAATCTCGGGCATATCTTGAAGGACCTGAAAGGGAACACCGTTAACAAACCTAGAATAGATTTAATATCCCCAAAGCTTACCCTGTACATCTGCTCGATCTCCTGCTCTTCGAAGACATCTCGCAGTGGCCTTGCCAGCACCTCGTACTCCTTCCTGCACAGCTCCTTCAGCACGGGCAGGGTCAAGTAGTCGTGGTCGTCGTGTGGTATGTTCAGGAAGGCATCGAGATTGCCCTCATCCACAGATGGCAGTGTGAGGAATTCGCTGGCGTCGAACCAGCGGGCCTGGATGACGCACTGCATCAGCTGCTGCACCACCAAAGTGGTCGAGAGCCAGCCCCGCTCCGCGGTGTAGTCCACCATGGCCTGCATCACTCGAGTGGCGTTGTCCAGCGCCGACTTGGTGTCCGTCAGGTAGTCCGAGTTGGGCAGCGATTGGCGGGAGAAGTGGGCCTGGAGCAGCAGGAACGTTTTGGTGTACGGCGAGTCCCAGGAGGCGGAGGGAGGCCTGTAACGACTTGTATCGGCCATCTGCTCGTTGTACTTGTCCTCGTTGTGCCGGACCGGTTGCTGGTCAAATTCGTAGGAATCGGCGATGGCCAGGAGAACCTCCTTGGTGCCCATGCCGGGCTGCAGGTCCTCCAGGAAGTGCTTCATTGTGCGGTACGACAGGTAGTAGAAGGAGCTGATTCGCCCCAAGAAGGTCGGCACCAGGTAGCCATCTCGCTCCACCAAGCAGGCGGCTCCAGAGAGCTCGTAGATCACGCGCTCCACCAGACTGGACATGAATGCATTCACATTCTCAGGCTCCACGCCCTGCAGCTGATAGTACGAGGGATTCCGCAGCAGGCGCCTGAAGAAGTATGTCCAAGTGAGGTAGTCCAGGGCTGCCTGCTTGGTCTGAACCGTTCCCGCCACGACCTCGGCGTTTATGTGCTCCGGCAGAACACCCAGCAGGCTGGACTCCACGGGGAACGGATCGTACAGGAACTTCTTGTAGAAGTTCTTCTTCTCGTCGTGCACCAAAACGACGGCCACGCCCTCGTTGTCGAACTGCGGCCGCCCAGCTCGTCCCATCATCTGCAGCACGTCTGTGATGGGCATGTCCACGTACTTCTTCACCTTGCCGTCGAAGTACTCGGTGCCCTTGATCACCACCAGATGGGCGGGCAAGTTGACGCCCCAGGCCAGCGTGGCGGTGGCCACCAGCACCTGGATTTTTCGGTTGAGGAACAGCTCCTCCACGCACTTGCGGTCCTGCTCCTGCAGACCGGCGTGATGCAGTCCGATGCCGAAGGCCAGGCAGAACTTCAAGTTCTGGTCGCGAATGTTCTGCAGGATCAGTTCCATTTCGTGCTCGGCGATGTGCAGGAACTGCTTCGGGTTGGAGTCGCCGGCCACGAAGGTGATGAGGTCCAGGGCGGTGAGGCGCGTCTGTCGGCGCGAGGAGACGAACACGATGGTCGGCTCGCACGGGGAGTAGGTGCGGATGGCCTGGAACGTGGGTCGGTTCATGGTGGCCATGCGCGGGCAGTAGTGCTTGCCGGGGAAGCCGTTGATGTGCACCTGCAGCGGCACCGGACGCACCGAGGGCTTGAAGTTGTACAGACCCATCTTGGTGATGCCCAGCCAGTTGGCCAGATCCTGGGCATTGGCCAGGGCCGTGGACAGTCCCACGATGCGGATGGCGCGACCCGTGTGTGAGCGGATGAAGTTGGTGCGCGAGACAATCACCTCGATGACCGGACCTCGATCCTCGCCCAGCAGGTGGATCTCATCGATGACTATGAGGGACACATGCTGCACGTATTCGCGCGTCTGCCAGGAACGACTGATGCCGTCCCACTTCTCCGGCGTGGTCACGATTAACTGCGACTCTCGAATGGCCTGAATGTCGGGAGTGACGTCGCCCGTGAGCTCGACCACCTTGAGTCCCAAGGCGGAGCGCTGGAAGCGCTGCTCCCAATCCGATATCCTCTCCTTCACCAGCGCCTTCAGGGGCGCTATGTACACCACCTTGCACTTGGGGTTCTGATTGAGGGCCCTGAAGATGGCTATCTCAGCCACGATGGTCTTGCCACTGCCAGTGGGGGCGCCCAGGAGCACGTTGTTGTCCGTGTGGTAGAGGCAGTGGAATATCTGCGTCTGGATGGGGTTGAAGTGGGTGAACCCGTACAGGGACTCGTAGAGCACGTTCTTTAGGCAGCTAACCGGCAGTGGGCGCAGGGGCAGCAACTCCGTCAGCGGAGGATGGTGCTCCGGCAGCACCAGATGCTGGAAGGACAGGGGAATGCATGTAGTGCTGCCCAGCCAGCTGTCGCTGCTCACACGAATGTAATACTGTGGCGGCAGGGGCTCCTTCAGCGGAATGGTCATCACCAGCTGCTGCGACTGCCCGCTGAACACCGTCTTCCTGGTCACCTGGAACAGCTCCGAGTGGTAAATGTAGTTGGACTCCGGGTCCTCGATCCACAGCCAAAAGCTCTGACACGTCTTGCCGTGCACGCGATCGTTCCACGTGAAACTGGGCCAGATGTCCACCTTGATGCGCAGCACCGTCCGCGTGATCGGCTGCAGACTCGCCTCCACCTCCAGCATGGGCAGCTCCTGGGCCGAGCGGATAACCAGCTCTGCATACCGATCGCTGCGCAGCCACTCCTTCAGCTCGCGCTGCTCCATGTCCCTCAGCCGATAGACACTGAGTCCGCGTCGCTCCAGCTTCTCAATGGTCTCGGCATTGATGGCGGGGAACTGGCGCAGGTCGCTGTCCAGATCCCATTGCCGCCGCTCGAACATCTTGCAGAGCTGCAGCATGCGACCCGAGAGAACAGCGTTATTCTGTCGCAGCACAATGGAGAAGAGGGCTCTGGCAATTCTGCCAATATTTGTGGTGATGTAGGACATGTCGGAGCTCAGCGAGAAGGACTTGACGTAGCCGTTGGAGAGATACGTCTGAATTAGGATGTTAACCTGGCGGAGAAATACAAATTTTCCATTGATTTATATAAAGGAAATATTTTGTAACTCGTTTACCTTTCCGCAGATGTTTTCACTGCCGCCGAATGGCTTTATCTTGCAGTAATAGCTCCTGAGGTCGTCCAGCTCCTCCATTTCGTCATCGCGCACCTTAAGCTGCTGGAACTCCTGGGCCTGCGAAATCATGGCCAAGATCTCAGCCTCGTTCATAAACGGCTTCATTAGCTCGTTGAAGGTCTCCACGGTGTCGTATTTGATGTAGAAGTGCGAGGCAGTTCGACCCAAGTCAGTGATATTCATGTCCATGGTGCGTTGGTTAAAGCGCATCATCCGAGCCTTGTCCAGACTCATCGATGCGTTCATTATAAGGGCTCGACGACGTGCCTCCAGCGTGGGATCCTTCTGCAGCTCCGAGTACTCGATGCCGTAGACATGGGGATTGATGCGCATCCGAACGAATAAGTAACTTTAAAGAGAAATTAGTTATTAATGAGTTCAGTTCCTTCGAATCGGATCTACTCACGTGTAGCTGAGCCACTCGATGGCTTCCTCCACATTGGAAATGGTGCCCAGACCGATCTCCGCATTGAGATTGTCCGCTAGGCACTGCACAAAGTTGGATTCGATAGGGAATTGATTGGTGAGCAGCGACAAGTAGTGATTCAGCTTGTCGTAGGTGGTGATGATGGTGCCCACGCCACTCGTGTCGAACTGCGGACGACCGGCGCGTCCAAAGATCTGCAGGACATCGAGGATGCCCAGGTCCACAAAGCTGCCGTGCTTGGCATCGTAGATATCCGTTCCCCGGATAATGACAGCGTGGGCCGGCAGGTTGACACCCCAGGCCAGAGTGGCCGTGCAGACCAGCACCGAGATGTGGCCTTCCACGAAGTACTTCTCCACCATTTGCCGGTCGGCGCGCAGCATTCCCGCGTGGTGCATGGCCAGGCCGCAGGAGAAGAGGTCCACCAGCTGCTTGTTCCGGCTCTTCTGTACCGAGCGATTGGCCAATCCGAAGGCATTCGAGTCCTTGGGCAGAAACACGGCACTGGTGCCGTTCTGCTGGGCCAGCTCGCGAATCACGTTTGCTGTTCTCACGGTGGCATTCCGGGCATGGACGAAGACCATTACCTGGTGCCCCTGCTGCACCATCTCCACGCACTTCTGGTAGCAGCACTGGTCCATGTCGGCGATCTGCTGCAGCGGCTTCACGGACTTAATGCCGACGAAGTTGGTGTCCAGCGGAACTGGCCGGAACCGGGAGTCGAAGTAGAAGAGACCTTTCATGGGGTTCACACGCAGAAAGTGGGCCACATCGATGTAATTCGGCAGAGTGGCGGACAGACCCACGATGCGGATCATCGACTGCGAGGACTCGACGAGACGGAGAGTGCGCGCCACCAGAGCCTCCACCACAGGGCCTCGTTCGCCATGCAGCAGGTGGACCTCGTCAATGATGAGCAACTTCACCAGGCTAATTAATGCCACGTCGCCGCTGCCTGTAAGGGATTGGGATTAGCATACACATTCGATTATTTAGACTCTGATGCTTGCTTACCCTTTCTGGTAACCACATCCCACTTCTCTGGCGTGGTGACCAGTATCTGGGTGGCTGCCATCTCCGCCTTGGTCAGCTGCATGTCGCCCGTGAGTTCCCTCACCGCGATCTGCAGCGACTTCAGGCGCTTGGAAAAGTTCTCCACCATCTCGGAAGCCAGGGCCTTCATTGGGGCAATGTAGACGATCTTGAACTCATCCCGGTTGATGAGTCCCTGCTCCAGGTGACAGCGAATCGTGTGCACAATGGCCAGCATGGCCACGTTCGTCTTGCCTGCGCCCGTAGGCGCACACACCAGCATGTTCTCGTTGCTGTGGTACGCCACGGGATAGACCACGGACTGGATGCGGTTCAGCTCCTTGCAGTTGGCGAAGGCCAGCCTGCCCACGTCGTCTAGTTCTGAGATTTGGATGCGCTTGTTGCCTACCGTGAGGGGAGGCGGCTCGCTGGCCGGGATCTTCACCTCCTCCCACTGCTTGCTGTCCACGCGCTGGGCGTTGTCCGGCAGGGTTATCCGGCTGCCGCCAATGAAGCCGGCGTGCTGCTTAGCCGTCAACTGGCTGTCGAACACGTAGGGATAGTGGATGGGCTGGTTGTACGCCGTCTGCTTGTGGTCCGCCTTGGCTGCCTTGGTGCTGAGCAGCAGTGGCTCGCGCTGGGCGGCTTCCAGGAGCCTCCGTTGGTGCTGCATGCGCAGCTGCTGGACCGAAACGGCCACCGCACAGCCAGGCTCGTCCTGGTCTTCCTCGTCCTTGATGCTGCGCATGATGCGGTGCAGCTTCTTCTCCTCTCGCCGCTGCATCTTGCCCAGCTGCTTCTCCTGGGCCGACTGCACCACCACGGCACTGGCCACCGTAGGGCGACGCTCCGCAGCTGCCCCTCCGACGGCCGCCGCCTTTATGCGCTTCTGTTTGACTTCCTTGACGCGGCGAGAGCGGGTGGCGAACTGATCCAATTGCCGAGCGATCTTGTCCCGCTCCTGGAGAAGCTGTCCCACCAGCTCGAAGTGATCGAAGCCGAGCAGCTCCATCAGCTCGTTCTGCAACTCCTCGCTGCTGCGTTTGGAGCCGAGCATGTCGCCCACGCGATTCAGCAGGTGCTCGTCGTCCAACTTCTCGGCTATGCCGAGCAGGCTCTGCAGCTCCTTGCTCAGCTTGCTGGTCTCGGCGTCCTGGCTCTTTGTCGCCGCCGCGTCAGCCTTGGCCTTGTACTGCATGGAGAACTTCTTGACGGTGCGGTTCTTAAGCAGAGAGTCCGGGGCCATGTCCGTCAGTAGGCTGATGTCCATCCACACAGACGGTCGGATCGTGACGTGGATATGGGCTCCCCACAGAGGACCGACGCCGGGCGCCTTGCGCTGCGCCTGCTGCCAGCGCTTCAGCTGCGCCCGCTCGTGCTCCTCCAAGGCGTCGCCAATGGCCAGCACGCAGTCGTGGATCTGCGTCTGCTTGCGGTCGAAGGTTTTGCCGAACATGCCGTGCAGTCGGTTAGTGGTGGCCACCAGGAGCACCCTTTGTTCAAGCAGCAGCCAGAACAGGTAGAGGGCGGCGTGCTCCACCACCTGTGGATGCTCCTCGTAGCCCATGCACTCCTGCACGAGGTTGCGCAGCTTCTGCAGCTGCACCTTGGCGGCCGGCTGCTTTTCCGCCGGCATCTGTGCCAGTAGCTTAGCTATGGTCTGCTCCTCCTTGCTGTGTGGATTGTGAGGAGTGGTTCAGCACTGGAAGTTCAGTGGAATTTCAACGATGGTGAAATCGAAACTTACTCATGGGAGTTTGTCGTCGTGGACGCCGCAGCGGTGGTTCTGGCCTGGCGCAGGACACTGAAGCGGCGGCTTCGCGCCTCCAGCTCCGTCTTGGTGCGCAGTGATGCACTCAGTCGTGGCGGCTCCCACATTATCATTTATCCAATTAAATTCGACAGTAGATTTGGGTTTTTGCTCCAATGTTTTCGGGATTCTTTTTCGAACAGCTGTTGCGGCGGTGATGCCAATTCAGCTATTTTCTTTTTTAAAGCTATTTATAGCTGGGTTGGCAGCACTGTCAGTGGTTTTCGATAGACTTTACGAACCGATAATTTTGCAGAATGGCCAGACCAACAGAAAAGTGTGCTTGAATATCGTAAGATTTTGAAAAAGTTCGTTAATCTGTATAAATTCTACTAAATAGTAGGAAATGACCATGATACAATTATAATTATATCATGGAAATGACAACTAAAGCATATTTTTTCTAATTTCTATTTTATCTGCATGCCAATATAATCAACGAAAAGTATCTAGTTATTCTGTAGATGAAAGCATTTCTAGTCAAATAAGTTCCTTTTGACGAATATCGTATGTATTTAAAGGGTAGCTTGACACTCTTGTTCTCTTCTAATTTTCTTGTGATTTTCATATGCAAAACTTGTTTAGTCTCCGGAACCGATTAAGAACTTTTACAACCTGCGTCCAGCTGCTTTGATTCGTTGCCCCCGCCCATGCCGCAACCCCAAAATAACCCCATAAACTTGTTGCGCAAGCTGCAATTGTCTGCGTTACTTATTATGCAGCACATGTCGAACGCCCGGTCCTTCTGGCTATCCATCCATCCGCCGCATGCTTCATTGAGCACTTTGAATGGCCTCCAGTTTGAGAGTGGGTGGATGTCCTGTTGCTCCTGTCCGGAAGCATATATAAGCCCGTCAGCCGCCTTGTCATTCCTTTCAGTTGTGGATTCTGTAAGATACTGGACGGAACACGAATCGAGGATCTTATGACTTGAACAAGACCAATGACCAAGAACACAATGCATTGGCTGGCCCACATCCAGATCCTCATGCTATGTAAGTTTTTGTTTAAGGAGTGGCTACAGTTATTAATCTCTTTCTCTGATTCCTCCTCCAGGCATGTGGCTGGTGTGCCTACCCAGCTCCAACGCCGTCAAGTGCGACACCTGCGGCAAGGAGTGTGCCAACGCCTGCGGCACCAAGCATTTTCGGTGAGTTTTCTCAAACAAAGCGGATCCTTCATGCTTGTCCCTTTCCAATTAATCCAGGACCTGCTGCTTCAACTACCTTCGCAAGCGCAGTGATCCGGACGCATTGCAACAGAGTTCCGACCGGAGGCTCATCGACTTTATCCTGCTGCAAGGACGCGCCCTCTTCACCCAGGAGCTGCGCGAAAGACGCAACAATGGAACCCTGCGAGAACTCGGCTTGCAGACCTACTATGGCTAAGGACTCCTCCAAGCCCCCAATTGATACCGACCCCAAAAAAGGACACTGACTCCGCACGGCTATTCCTCTGATCCCCTGGCTTTGGCAAATGGCTGAAATGTTTGAAATGTTTGTTTTTCTTTTTCCAATAAAAGCGCAAATTGTATAAAGTCTAAGAAAATAACTCGTTTAAGCTTTGATTTTGTATCAATTGCATTTGTATTTTCACAGTATTTTTTTTACATTTTTAATTGCCATCTTTTTTTTGGGTTTTCGTTGAGGTGTCCTTGCAAAATAGTTGAGTCTGAGTAGATCTAGAGCTGTCAGTTCCATATGTCTGCAGTCGTCGTCTCTGATCCGCTTAGGCCTGCGACTCGCTGATCTCCGCCGTGGCCTGAGTTCTCGAGTCCGAGGCGAAGTCGTCCTTGCCGCATGCCAGGCACGGCATCTTCTCCCTGAGCACCTGCTTGTACTTGGGGTGGCTGTGAAAGGGGATATCTTTTAAGTTCGCCAATCGGAGAAATGACTTCATATTCTGCATTAAAGTTGTGATTATTATATACGCTTGAGCACAGATTGTTCGTCATTTTCTCACAAAATCTGTAATTTGAGAGCTTTAAACAAATCTCGGACGAATTCGCCTAAATTCCTTATATCTGTCATCATGCATTTCGTGACAAAAAGCCAATTTTATAACACAGATTTGGAACATTAGTAATAAAAATAAGCGGGTGCTTCTGGGGTGTCACATATATTCCCCAAGCTTAAGAAAACCTGCAAAGTCAAGCAAATTTCCAGAGATTTCTGCTCGAATAAATCTTGGAAACTCCGCAGGAGAAGTCACTGAGTTTTCAGAGTGTTTATCAGAGTTTGAGCGGACTTTTTCATAGATTTATCAAGAGATTTATGTGCAAAAAAACCCCTAAATTCCCGAAATAATAAATTTGGGGACTAGTTATTCTTCCTTCCAGTAAATAAATGATTATAGATGAATCATCCACAAGTGTAACACCTACCTCAACCCATAAACAATGGGATTGCACACCGCATTGGCCTTGGCGAACACGGATCCGCAGATGGTGCTGAGCGGACTCAGGTGCATCGACTCGAAGATGCCCGCATAATTGATGATGGTGTACGGGGTCCAGGCGAAAAACCACAGCGAGATGGTGGTCAGTGCCACCTTGGCCAGCTTGATCTCGATGGCCTTGCTCTTGTCGGCCTCGCTGTTGCGCAGCGAAGCCACGTTCATCTTCTTGGCCTGATCCCGCATGGCCTTCTCGTGGGCAGCCACCGCCTGAAAGAGAGGAGGAAGGATCCTGTACTTTCACTGGATTCCCCGGTACAAAGACGCCCCTATTCCCACCTTCATGATGTGCCAGTAGGAGAAGATGATGGTCAGCAGCGGTGTGAGGTAGACCCACAGCGAGTAGACGATGATGTAGGACCTGTTCCACCAGTCCTTGGCGAAGTAATCGGTGCCACAGGCGGTCATGTTGCCCTCGGGCACATAGCGATTCCAGCCGAAGAGGGGCATCAGGGCCCAGGCGCCGCAGATGGTCCAGACGACCAGAAGCCGCAGGACCGCCGCCGTGGCAGTCAGCGGTTTCCTGGCCATACCCTTGACGATCACGCAGTAGCGATCGTAGGCGATCAGGGTCATCGACCAGATGGAGACGCAGCCGAAGAGCGAGCCGAACATGCCGTAAAGCTCGCACAGGAAGGGGCCCATGATCCAGGTGCCGTAGAAGCCGTTAAGGACCACCGGCGGGAACATGGTGAACATCATCATGAAGTCGGAGAAGGCCAGGTTCACCACGAACATGTTGGAGGGCGTGCGCAGTCCCTTCGACGAGGTGAATATGTACATCACGATGAAGTTTCCAGCAAGCGACATGGTGCCGAGAATGGCGATAACGAAGCCAATGATGCCAAACCACATGGGCTCCAGCGGGGGCCACTGGTACCAGTAGGGGTCCACCATGTGCATGATCTCGGCGGGCACACTCTCCGCCAGACTGAGGTTGTGCCCATCGCGCATGTAGGCGTAGCTGGGGGGATTCAGGCTGATCATGGCTGCTGCAGTGCTTCGGTGGTGGCTTCGTCTGATCTCTGATGGCTGCTCTGATCTCTGCTCTCTGCTGGGGCCACTACTCGCTGTCCATAGCAGGCATAGATGGCTGCTTACACTGACTTTCACGGCGCGGACTCGGCGCTAATGCCTGCGGCGGAACCCTGGCCAGGTCTTTATATGGCCACTTGTGTCCAGCCCGTCTTAGACTAATTGCCCTAATCCAATTAGCGGCCACTTGGCCAATCCCAGGTAAGTTACCGTCAACGAATTGGGCTTTCGATTGCCGCAAATTTGCTGCGTCGGATTACGAGCAGTGCGCGTCATTTCCGAGCCGTCTTAGCCCCCGAAGGGCCAAGGACAAGGTCAAGTTTGAGGCAGTCATATGTCCACCTGCTCCGCCTTCCGCCAATTAGATTAAGAAAAATGCTCTCCAAATTCACGTTTTATTGACACACACACGAGGCCATGCCAGCTCAGGCATGCCAGTGGTAGCCCAGCTTGCGGGCTCCCCGCATCACGGTGGACAGCTGGAAGTCCAGGCTGCCGTAGGACTCCATGGCCAGGCCCTTGCACTTGAGGTTGTCCAGCAGCACCTTCGGATCCTTCAGCTCTGGCTCGCGGCGCAGGAGCCAGCTGGTCACATCCGCCATCATGTTGGGGCACTTGGGCATGAGGATAGGGGCCTGCAGCTGCTCCATCTGCTCGGCGGGACGACGGCTACCGAACACCGGCAGGTGGATGTGGGCATAGCCCAGCAGAGTCTCCCGCCCCATGCCACTGCGTCCGAATACGCTCACGAGGATCTGGGGCCCTGCAGGTACAGAGGAGTTAGGTAGTGGTCATTGATTTCACACACTTTTACCCACAGCCAAAGGGACTGGTGCTCCTGTAGGTCACCTCGATGGGCATGTTGAAGACGATAGGTTCGTTGAAGTGGCCGCTCTGGTTCGTGGCCAGCTGGGTGAGGCCGTGCTGGGGCCCGGAGGCCAGCTGCCAGTCGGGACCCGCCACCAGTTGGTAGCGCAGGAAGACGAACTCCTTGTCGGGACCCAGGGGAAATGTGGCGGACACTATCTGTCCCGTAATACTAAGGCTAAAATAGCTGGCAGTGGCTTTCGCGTCCATTGGCGGCTTTGGCTGACTCTCCTTGGCACTCTTGGACTTCTTTTTGGAGGCCTTCTTGGGCCTTTGTTTACGTTTTTCCTGCACAGGCGGACTGGTGTCCATGTTGCCAGGGAGACTGATGCCCTCGCTCCAAACGCTCATGGTGGTGGTTTCGGACTCTAATCGGGGGTAGGTGCCTTTCCAATCGAAGCAGGAATACATTCCACCTGACAACTGCCACTGTGTCAGTGGGTTGAGTGTTGGAAAAGGTGTTGGGATGTCAATAACTGGCCAGGAAATCGGAATTATAATCTAAACTTTAAGTTATTTACTGCTTTGGCCTTATTTTTTTGGCTTGTAAGTGCTTTCAGCACATGCCAATAATGTCCGTATTAAATAACACAATACCAGAGGCAGTCGTCGAACCATTTATTTATTGACCATTTGGCAGTTTTTATTCGAATTTTTAATGCAAAATAATGGCATAATAAATTAATTTTATATTTATCTTTTTAAAAGGAATTGTAATCTGGTATGTTTATGTTGATTGTTAGCAGAGAACTCACGAATAGTAAGGAATACTTGAGGTAGCTCTACGCTTATTGATTCTAAAGCTGGCTAGTATATGGCCTGTCCATATTTAATAATAGTTTAGATAAAACCTAACGATTAATTTCCATTCCTTGCTGATTTAATGAGTGAGCAGGAAATTACCAGTTAATAAATCACATTAATGATGTCTTTCGGTAAGTTGTTTACTTACTTACAAGCATGTGTTGAGTTTTCTTTTTTTGTATCTCTAATTTAGTTATATTATTCACACACTTTGTTCAATGTAATTCAATATCTTGGGAGTTACATGGACATCGCTCTGGTTCTGATTTGCATATCGGTCTTACACGGCTAATACGTGACAATTTACAAGATAATAATTCATTTTCTAGGCGTGTGCTGATTGTTCAAAAGGTCAATTAGGACTGACAGTGCAGCCGAGCCAGAGTTCCAGAGCGCCAGAGCTCCAGCCTCCCTCCGTGAGTCGTGTAATTAATTCTGTAATGGCCATTTAGCAATTTATAGCTGCCAACGCGGTATGCGTTGTAAATCATCGAGACAATTGCCGGCGCTACCGAAACGGGAAGTCGCGCCTCCGATCTCCGATCTCCGGTACCGCTCCCTGCCTGAGCGATGCATTATGCAACGACGGCCAAGTGGCCAACTGGCCAAGTCTGGGCCCAGTCAGCATTTCCATGCTGCCGGCGTAATTAAAATGCGCCGCCAATAATAATGTCAAGAGTTCAAGGCGAGCCGAGAGGTGGCTGGCTGGGCTCCTCCTGTGGCACCTTCTGGCGGCACAGAACCACCAGGCAGGTGATCTTCACACCGCTGACTTTGGCTCGTCATGGCAGCTGCAGTGCAGCCGGCTTAGAGTGGCTCCGAGTGGGATGGAGTGGAGCAGCAGCTGGTCCCAGCCAAATGTGTGCTGCAATCGCCGCCAGATCGAGAGCTTACACTGGGAAATATGTACAAATAAGAGATAAATATAGTAATAATAATAATGATACGTGGGTTCTATTTTAAAATTCAGACACAGCATAAAAAACTTAAAACTTTTATTGACTCAAACCTTAACAAATATTTTTCTTTCCATGCATTTTTGGCTGTAACTAAAGCCTAGGCTTAGGCACAAAGCAAAAACGCAGCGATCAGGCCATCAGAAATTTAAAATCAGAAATCCAAAATGCGACATCAGGCATTAACATATGCCGTAAGCGGTAAGCCGCTCAAGTCGACGGAGCAATCGGAGAGAGTGCTGACGCCGCGCCGAATCAGCATTATTTCGGCTCAAGTTGAGCATTATGGCATTATGCTAACTTGTCCCGGCGATTTCGACAAATTTTCGCTTCTAATACTGGATAATACGAGCAAAACCCAGCCAGGGCATTCACAGCCACAGCTTAAAGGCTGCATTCAATTACGTTTTCGGAATCAATGAACGGAGGAATTATTCAGAAAGAAATATACATTTCATTCTTTCATTTGTCAATGCTGCTCCCGGGTTTCGGGTTGAGGCCTTATATAAAACCAATTCATATCCATTGAATGGCTTCTGGTAAGTGCGATTTTTCAATTGAAGAGTCTTCGGCCAGTGCACTGTCATTACTGAAATTACTGAAAGCCGAGAGCCACCGTGCGCCATGCCAGTTTCTGGAGCGGATTAGGCAGGGCACATGCACGGGAACCTGAAACCATCTGCAGATGTCTAATATCTTTCAAAGTTCAAAGAGCGATGGGTTCTTAGGACGGCTTCCGATAAAAATGGAATTATGCATGCGTATGTACTTGAATTTGTAGTCGATCTTTATGATCTTGCCTTTCAGCGGGCACTCATCTTTTATGGCGAGAGAGCGGTGCTGCTTCCCATTGTACTTCTGCCTCTTCTACATTTAAAATGTTTTTAATTTCTGCTCAATTCAAGTATTTTCCACATGATACCCATAAATATTTGCAAGCCTAGTGGATACGATTTGCATGCCCGTTCGCCATTCGGTCTCCATCTCAGGGACTAGAACCACACTGAGCCCAAAGAGTGCCTCTTACTAGCAGCATTTGATACGAAATTATAAAACTCTTTCCTAACAGAACCATATGTTAGATATTCCCCTGATTCTGCGCCAGAATATATCCAAATTGGTCAAGGCGAAAGTTTAATTTCTTGTTCGACATGAAGTAACATATTAAAATGTAAACAGTCTGAAGAAACATGAATTGTGTCTTGTTTTAGACGGTCTTTTTCCGCTGTGCATCTATATATAAACCACTATTAGTTTATATTTTGCGCGTTGCGTGGGCGTGGGGCTAGTCTCAGGGTCAACGCACGTCGGCCAGCTCCCAGAGATTCCCATCTCCACAGCCATCCCCGATTCCCATCTAGATCAGCATCGGCATCAGCATCGCCATCTGCGCTGTCATAGACGCTGCTGCTGGCTGCTGGCTGCTGGCTGGCGGCTCTATGCTGTAGTTGAACGGATGATATATGCCATACAGTTAAGTGAAATGTATCTTGGAGATATGCCGCCTACGGGAGTAGAGCGGAACGCTTCTTACGCATGTCTCTCGCCCGATTCCGATTCCTATTCCGATTCCTCCTGCCGCTGATTGACAGCGCGCGTAATTGAGTTTGATTTTTGCGAATTTCCAGAATTCAGACATCACCATTCGATCCACGGAATTGGGGGCTCTTTAAAAAAGGTTTGTGTTTAGTTAGCCCACATTTTTGATTCGATTTGATTGAGCAGCTGTCAGGGGAACTTAAAAACCTGAGCTCTCAATAATTCCAGCAGTGGATCCGAATGGCCGAGTGCCTGTCTCGGGCTTTCGCAAGCCTTCCATCATTCAATCAGGATCAATATTTATCAATCGAGCGAGTGTGTGGGTGACTGATTGGAACTATGCGAGCGCCAAAGCCGCTGAGCCGTTCACGCACCCAGCACACTCACCCCATCCTCTACTATATATACTATATACTCTCCGTATTGTGTATATGGACAGACGCAATTGACTAAGAGGCCTGCGCGTGTTGGACGCACGGACGGATAAACAGACTGCGGGTCTGACGGCGAACAGTTTGCTTTTGAAGATACGCGAGAATCGATACGAGATCAATCTGTAGTCTAGGGCCCTTCGTAGCTGTCTGTCGATCGAAATTGCACATGCACACATGTAACACTCACACCTGCAAGCGATACTGATCCGAATCGGAGTCTCTGGGTCTCTGGGGATCTGGGGATGGTGCCACTTTGGCATTTACTGCTAAACATTTACTACGACCGAGTAGAGCGCGTGCTGCCGGCTGCCTAATGATCTAAATGCGTTAATTATTAAGATGATACAATGCGATGTGGATGTGGATCTCCATCTGTATCTGTATCTGGAATAGATACCACACACAGATGGATAGACAGATAGATACATTGTGGTCAGCATCAGTGGCTTCCGCCTCGCCTCGAGTGCGTTTGATCATTAACATCTGAAAGGCAGCGGCGACTCTTTGAGCAATATCGCCTAATTCAGGCAGTATGATTTTCTAAGGGATTATGGATTAAATAAGGATATAATAGACTTCAAAATTAATTGGTCATTTATAATTTAGACCTTATACCAGTGGATTTAAGAGGAACTGGAAGGGAGAGCATGCCTGGGTCGGCCTGAAGAAAACCATCATGGCACAGCCTGCTTGCCTCCTCACTTTTATGGTTGTTTCGTAAGATTTTGTTATTTTGACTGCTGTTTTATGCCACGCGCGAGTTTGCTTTTGATTACAAAACAAGCGTTGCAGATCGCATAGTTGGTGCCCCAATGCAACGCCCCCTTGGGCGAGCGTTCTTCCCAGAATCTCCGTTAGAGCCGGAGGAGGTCTAGGCAACACCCATTGCCATCCCGCACATACATCATATCTGAGAATGTTTTCGAGTTTTCTGTTTCATTGCTGGCCGCCGGCGAGGCCGACGGCTGGCGAAATGGATTTTTAATTTCCAACTATATTTTAATTTGGCAAACGAGCTCTCGTCTTTTAATTGATTAATTCTTATTGCTGCGTTTGATTAAAGAAAATATTTAGTATACAATAGGGTCAATTGCTACATATGGTAATTCGCCATAGGAGACACATTTATGTGGAAGAGTTCTCGGCGATCTCGAGTAATGGAGCGAGCGGCGGTTAGCATTTATTTTCGTCCACTGACGCGATCCGTAGATTGATCTTGACCCACATCGGTCGGGATCCAGCAGATGTCGCCCTGACTGCTTATATGGTTGAATAGATCCAACCCTGCAACTCTCTTGTCTATCAAATTTTGTTTATATTTAGTCACTCTTAAGAAGTTGATCCAGCTTATCATTAAGTACGTCACAGTTCCCTTTTGTTTGGTTTTTTAACTGAAGAGAGTCATCACCCGTTAGCCGATCATAAATGATGTAAGCATGTTCCTGGAATAATTTTTCATAAAATAAGCCCAGTGAAAGGATGGAAGTTTTATGGGAAATACACATTATTGGATATTTATTATTATGGATTTGTCTTCGTCAATAAACCAATGCTTTCTGTTGAGTCACCTTTGCCCAGAGAGAAATAATCATACTTAAATTACCATTTCGCGCATTAATTATTGTAATTTATCTTTTTATTGGTCAATTAAAAGGTTTTTTTTAATTAATTAATTCAATTCCCAGTTACTTAAGGTACATTTGTACTCATAAGAAAATGATTTTGAGTACTGGAGAGTCTGCAATCTGGACCAACCTTGCGTACGCATGCGAAATCTGTTACTAGGTTAGACCAATCTTATCTGATGAAAGATAGTGCCTCGTTCTTAATCTCTTAAGGTTGTAGAACCTCGCCAAATCCGAACTACACATGTGCGAAAACCAGGGACCATAAGAATTATGCTTATAAAGTTATATTTAAGAAGTCAAATAAAAGTAATGTTCCTCAGGTCTGCGACAAAACTGAAATTAGTCAAAGGCATTTAATTATAACTATTTAAGAATTTGTATAGTTTAAGGAGGGCCGAAAATTGTGTAATTTTCACGTCATAAACACGAACGAATGATAACTTAAGGACAACAAAGTTTGCATACACTTTCAGCTTGCAATTTACCCAACCGTTCCTCTGGCAACTAACAGATGAGGTGTACATATATTTCGTGAAGTTTATAAATATATTTACATACATACGTGGGCTGCTACATATATTTCTGGCCTAGGCAACACTAAGTGTTGTTAGGTGGAATCTGACATTTCCATTGAAAAGTTCGACATTTTTAAGCATAAACGTACTCAGAACGGTTTGACGTACGACTTTCATTTGTGTTGTTTACAGTTACTTAAAAAAATCAATTTCGCAAAAAAATGGAATTAAATCGTGAACATTTTCGTGCGATCATTTTTCACAACTTTCGGCGTGGATTATCACGACAAGAGTGCAGCGATGAACTTAAATCTTTGTATGACTATGAAGCACCATCCTATAGCACTGTGAAAAACTGGTACAACGAATTCAATCGTGGCCGACGCTCCCTCAAAGACGAATTCCGCGAAGGTCGTCCAAAAACAGCCGTTGTGCCAGAAAACATCGATGGCGTACGTGAACTAATAATGCAAGACCGTCATGTGACATACCGTGAGATAGAGGCATCCCTAGGCATTTCTTCCACCAGCATACATTCGATATTGCATGAGCACCTGGCTGTAAAAAAGGTTTGTTCT
>VNJW01002049.1:0-20521 GCA_008042615.1 Drosophila auraria | reverse complement strand
GAAAAATAAGGCCCTCGTTCGGAACAATAAGGCCCTAGTTCAGCTGTCAAAGTTCGTGTGAGAGAAACGAATGTATACGACTATAGAAAATGTGTATTATCCCTTATATGGTGTTTGGGGCTAAAAACTGGCCTATATTTGTGAGCTCGATTAGGCATAGCTTAATTTTGGAATTGCTGGTTCCGGCTCTGCATTTCTTTCCGGAACAGCATAATTGTTTAGTCGCCTTCTCTTGAAAGTCGTCCTCTTATTGGTTGTCGACTTCCGCTATGAAGGACTAAAATGCGTGTCGCAAATTCTCGAGTTCTCACTAGGGCTGCACTCCAAAATTTGCACCCACAACGTTCTCCTAACCAAACATTTCGGTGCATTGATAAAATTTGCGCCTTGAACGAGTTTGCGTCAAAAATTGCAAAAAAACTTTTTTTTTTGTTTCATATAAGGGTTAATAACACATAATATAATTTGTACACACACAGCCTTTCACGTCAACGAGAAAACACGAAATGTTCAATAAGGCCCTACACCCGAACGCTAAACACACGACGAGACTACCTTCTATAATTATATCATGGTTGGGTGTTGCTCAGCATGTTCCTAGCAACATTTGTCGCTTTTGAGAGTTGCCCAACATGTTCCTAGCAACACTTGTCTCTTTTGAGCGTTGCTCAACATGTTTCTAGCAATATTTGTCTTCACTTGTCAAAAAATGTGTTTTTTTTTATATGTTTATGTGCTGTTTAATTTCACCCACAATGCTTTGGGTACCGGGTATCTTACAGTCGGTCATGTTCTTTGGTTATGTTTTTTGGATACAGATCAAAAGTCAGGCATAATAGAACAAAAGGAGATTAATTGGGTTTTTGATTTTTGACATGATTTGTGATTGTAGTTCCCAGTAAGACTATATAAACCCCACAAAAAAATCGTTTAATTTTTTTTATTAAAACTCAACTAAAAGTAGATGCTTTTAAACACACAGAAAAACTTGGGATTACATATAAGAATTTTTAAAGAAAAGTATAAATGTTGAACTTGACGACAATTGAATCGGTCAAAATAATAGTAGTGAAATTCTTGAAAAATTATCACAGCCTATAAAAATAATTTATAAATACCTGATCGATTGATTATTATATATCCATGGACAAGGATTTTTGTAGTATAGAGTTGAATATGTTGAATATGTATGTGTTAGGAGATACTTTAAGGAATTATAAACACTTCCTTCTCGCTCTTACACTCACTTAAATCAGTGGTGCCCACAGCCCTAACTTGCGGACCTGAAAAGTTTTCTGCTCGGCCTCTGCAGGCAAGCGTATGTAAATCAATGTGGTCTAATTGTAATATTGTAGTGTTAAATATTTATGCAATATTATTCACTTCGTATAATATGAAAAAAAGTACAGCAATTCCCTTCGAAGTTTTCAGGCTCTCAACTCACTTTCATATTCTTAACCTCCAATCTTTCAGGCGAAATCGATCCCTCCATGGGCGACGAGGACGCCACGGATCTGCGCTGCGGGATGACCCTGACGCAGCTGCGCAGCATGGACAGCCACATGGCCAGCATGCTGCAGCAGCACGCCAAGAACGGCGGCGGCCTGCCCTACGGTCCCCCAACGCCGCCCGGCGCCCAGCCGCCCCAGAGCCAGTCCACGAGTGCGGCGCCCCTGCACGGACATGGACAGCAGACCGGGGGTCAGACCGTTGGCCATCCGCACCCCTCCATCTCCGCCCATCCCGCGCACCACGGCCATGCGCCCTTCGGCTACCACAACGCCTTCGGGTTCGCACAGGGGCCCGGATACGGAGGGCCCCAGGAGGAGGCGGCGGCGGGCAATTACCTCAACTCGATGCACCAGATGGTCGAGGCCAATCAAATGCAGCCTGCCGCTCCGCCGCCCCCGCTGCCGCCCAGCTCCTTCGGCAGTCACCAGCAGCACTTGGCCGCCCTGGCTGCGCAGGCGCAGGAGCAGCAGCAGCAGCAACATCAGCAAAATCAGCACGGCAAATACGCCAAGTCATCGCCTCCTCCGCCCGGCGGCTACTTCTTGGATGGCCAGACGGCGCCGGGCGCACAGTCGCAGATTGGCTACGACGAGCGTTCAATGTCCTCCACCAGCGACATGGAGGAGGACGACGATGACGCGGCAAAGCTGCCCCTGGACGTCACCTCGCCGCCCACTCCGGCGCCACGCGGTCCGCTGGCCGCAGGCAAACGCAAGTCCGCTGCCGTCTTCTGTGATGATAATGAGCCCAAATTGGCCAATGGCCAGATGGGCGGCAATTACGCCATCCGAGCCCGCTGCCTGGACGAAGTGCAACATCAGCAGCACCAACAGCAGCAGCAGCAGCAACAACAGCAACATCAGACGCAGCAGCCGCAGCAGCAGAGCTTTCAGCACGACTATCGCAACAGCAGCAGCAGCAACGGCAACGGGAATGGCCATCCCAATGCCAATGGCAACGGCTCCGCCGGTGATCATGGCGAGCGGCTGAACGCGGACAGCGACAGTCTGGTCAACGGCAGCTGCGCCTCCAGCGAGGACCTCAACCAGACCAACAGCAGTGAGCAGGGAGAGAAGATCACTTCGGGCAGCGATGACGAGGGTGAGTAACGCTAAAGGGCTTTATAACGGGCTTTAATAGATTTTTTGTAAGCCAAAGGGACAATTATTTTTACGAAAAATATTTTTCTAGGCGGTCGGATTTTATAATTTAATTTATTAAATTATTATTACTCAGAATTCGAAAACCAGTTGGGAGTTCTTGCCTCAACAGATTGATAAGACACTGAAGTTGAAGCATCCCTATCTGTTAGTAGTATATTCTTTTCCTTTTTGTTTTCCAAAGTTTGTTACTTCAGCTTCCTTAAATGTTCTAAAAAGACTAGATCTAGAGTCTACAAAAAGCTTTTTCCACGTCTGATCGGTGTGTGATCAAACTCCTTGGAGATATACGTATTCAAGGCATTCCTAGTATGAACTGTTTTCTAATCAATGGTCTTACATTTATTTTTGAATTGTGAGACATACGTTTTGTTGAGTTCTGGGATTGGATCCCTTTAAAATAATAATATTTGGTTTAATAAAGAATCTTGCTTTTTTTGTCTGCAGGCCAGGACGACAACTGTGCCAAGAAAAAGCACCGACGCAACCGCACAACGTTCACCACCTATCAGCTGCACGAGCTGGAACGGGCCTTTGAGAAGTCGCACTACCCCGATGTCTACTCCCGCGAAGAGCTGGCCATGAAGGTGAACCTGCCCGAGGTCCGCGTCCAGGTGAGTCATCCCATCAATGTATCTTACGAGTATCTAGCGCTGGGAGTGATTTACACCCGAACCCTGCTAATTGTGCAATCAACGTGTCCGAGGCGGGAGAACGAGGGAACGAGGGGACTGGCAGCCAGGCCCCGGAAATTAAATAATTTCCGTTGGCGATTTATTTTAACGAAATTAAGCTGTGCCTGCTGCCTATCATCCCCTTTGATCTGAAGCCCTTGTAAGTGCAAGGTGCTAGATCTTTCGAACAGTTGGCAGGAACTTATGGCCTGAGACTCCTAAACGGAAGCAGAGCTAGACAAATGTTATTTTTGGTGAATTTTATTGCCAATTGGTACCGTTTAAGAGATGGCTTCACTAAAGCCTAAATTTGAGAATAAACCTGGAAAACTTAGGAGTCCTAAGACCGTAATTCAGCTAATAAAGGCAGTTTATTCGGTTGAAAATAAATAATTACATTTCTTTATTTATCCAGAACTCGTTTAGTACTTTATTTGCGAATATTCCCACACCGGATCCGATTCCCCCTTTAGAGCCATAATATTTGTCAAACTTTGCGCATAACTTGCCTCCAAGTGCATGGAACAATTTATGTCTCAATCGCGAAATGACAACGCCGAAAGAGTTTTCAAGTTGCCTTGTGGCCCATTCAATAAGTTTGCTTTTCTTCCTCGGAGAGAATTATGCATTTTATGCGACTGTGCGCCTTTTATGCTCGGAGACGCCGAGGCATTGGCAATGGGGCGATGTGCCAGGATGCCATGTCTGGCAGCCATTCGTTTCGGGTGGCAAATTGTGACGTGAACGGGCAGGGCGCCTCGTAAATTCCATTCACGGCGGTGTAGCATAAAATACGCTTAAGCAGGAGCAACTATCGATGGGCGGCAGAGGGTTTTGTACGGAGAAAAAAGGATATCAAGCACGGTTTATATGATAATATTTTGGATCTGAAAAGGACATGATCCACACTAAAAGAAGGTTTAACTGTTAATTGTAAAAGAAATTAACAGAATTCATTTTCAAGACTTTTATTTGTAAGAAAAATAAAATCAAGCTATTTAGGGTTAAATAAATAAATACAGTTTGAGAATGATTCGTTCAAAAACTAAGAACTTTTTGTACTCAGTTTCAATAAATTGAGAATTATTCGTTCTTAAATTATTTATATTTTGTACTTTCGTTGAGCATAAAAAGTTCTCAAAAACGTAATACAATTCTGAATATGATTATTTATGTTCTTAAAAATTGAGTAAAAATCATCTCAAAGTAGAAACAAATGGACGATCATTATTTGAGTACATACTGAGTACATATTGAATCCATTTTTCCTTAAAATTTCTCTCTGCGTACGTTTATTTAAGAAATAGTTGTTTTAATGCATTAATTCGGTTGAAACAGCGGCTTTTTTTCTGTGTAAAGAAGGATCCTGGCCAGGGCTTGAGGCTGCTTCAGGTTCTGGAGTGGACCAGGCGACTGGCATACTTTTACAACCGCAGCCCCTACCGCGCTGTGGAAATAGCTAAGGGAGGAAAGAAAAGAGGGGGCCAGGTAAATGCAAAGGACATATCAAATTTCACGATTTCGTTTCGTTTCCTCAGCCGACAAATCATTTTTATTGACTAAACATTATCGTGCCCACAGCCAGAGTTGGCGACACTGTCGTCGGCGTCTCCAACACAACACGGCACATAAATAAATAAACAAATACCGAAAATGCCGTATGTATTTATAGGTGTATCTATAGCCCGGCCCGGTATAAACGGAATACAAAGGTAATGAAGCGAAATCGCATAAAAATTTCTCCTTCTGGGCCTGGCCCTCATGTGTCACTTTGTCAAATTGACACGAATTCAAATTATGCCAGCAGGAACCGAAGCGAGCTCTCAGCCCTCCAACCCTTTGACTCGTTTTTTCGATTTAGTGGGGTGCACCGGCAGTTCCGGCCCTCCTTGTGTTTGTAATCGTATTTGCGGTTAGTTTGCATGAAGTTCTAGTTATCGTTTTTACTCCTTTCCTTTCTATTTTCTTTTTCTTTTTTTTGCTCTTTGACTGGGCCTGGGTTTGGGCCTGGGAAATTGCTTGGTGTGCAACTCGTTGAAGGTGGAAATTTGTTTTGATTAAGTTTCCACACACACAGCACACACAGAGCACACACCTGCACTCACATAGGCCGGCAAAAAGGAAATGTAAGCAAAGTTGACTGAGTTGTTTCTTTGCAAACCCAGCCAGCCGTCCACCAAATAGAATTTCTCGTTTAGATGAGTTCATTTCGGGGCTTTGCTTTGGTCGCCCACTTTTCGTTGGTTTCTTTTTGGTGCGCTGTCATTGCATTGTAATAGATTTGTTAAATGTTTGTTTAAAAAGTTTGATTGGATTTTGCATTTATGTATGGCAATGGAATGAATTTCTCTGTGGCTTCTTTGATTGTTGTTTAAATGGCAATATTCGTTGACAGACAAGGGCATCAACTATCGGGTCCCAATTGAAATTGTGTCACTTTGTGGTTTGGCCAAACGGGGTCCGTCGGCCCTTGAACGAGGGTTTGAGCAGTCTAAGCTCCGGGATTATCGGCGATGGTAACCAAAACAAAACGCGTTAAGCCGGCAAATTAAACGGCAGATTAACGCCCCGAAAAAAACACAGCCAGACGATCATTAACACTTGCACGGCGGTGTATCCGAGACCCTTGGTGTCCTGAGAGCCGGAACATATGTCCGGGGAGATGACAATTACTTTTGTTTGGATTACTCGCTGACAGGACTGAGTGCGGCGATATCCTGCTCCGCCATCCGGGAGGGTTGTCTGGCGCTCAGTCAAGGGTTAAAGCCGCCAGTCGACTCAATCATACGCCGCATTAGACCGGGGGCCAAAAGAGTTTAATTAAAACTTAATTTGCCATGGCCGTGCGGAGTAAATCGAATCGAGAGCGGGGGACAGATGGATGGGAAAGGATCTGATAATATATATATCTCACAAACGTAGATGTGGCTGGAGGAGTCTTGCTGCATGTCCTGGTTTAGTTAGGCAAATAAACATGACTATTTCCATGTGCAACGACCATTTTTATTGGGTTTATTAGCAGCAAAAATAAACAAAGAAAGAAAATAAAAGACAGAGGCAAAGTTTGTGTCAATTATTTTGCATAGTCAAATGATTAAATATCGTAAACCTGTCAAAATATCCTCCGCCAAAGGCAAATAATAATCCCGTGTAATAGTTTATTTATCTGCATATATTGCTCATACGACATGTGTGACGTGCCAGAGAGACAGCCGCCCGGGGCGTTGGCTGTGCCTGTGCTGGTGCCTGTGCGGGGATGTGCATAAACAGCAAACAAATAAAAATGTCATTTCACTAACAAATAAAATAGATTTTTATTGCATTCCACTTGGGCTGCGTCTTTGCCTTCGCCTTCGGGTTTGAGCCGGAGCTTACATTTGGATTTCCCTCCTCGGCATTTCCACATTTTTATGCTCATTTCGTTGTGTGCTCCGTTCTGGTTTCTGCTTCGATTATTTTTTATTGAATATTTACTTCAACTTTGGCATTCGTTTGCTTGCATGACCGTTTTATCGACGTAGTTGTCCCGCCCGCTTTCGTTTTCACATGCCATAATAATAATGCATATTAGGTTCATTTGTTTAGACCCACTCTGGCGCCCCGGCCCCATGAAATCCTATACAAATCTAATAATGAAAACGATCGGGAGCCCTGTCCCTGACTGTCCTGTGCGGGTCATCAAGTCCCATGAATAAAGTCATTGAATGCCTAAGTAGCCTGGTCCCACTGGGAAATCGAAATCGAGGAAAAAAGCTTTTCAACTTGTTTAACTTATTGTCGTGGGGAGGTCCCTCCAGGACGTCTGTCCCCATCGGGGAGTTTGGGGAGTGGCCAGGCCTTTTAAGGCTATTTATTAGGCACTTGTCCTGATTTGCGTCCGCTCGGTCAGTGTGCCCAGAGCAGTTAATGTACATTTGCATTTCTTTTCGAGGCATTGCCGTTGATGTAATTAAATGGCAAATGAAATATGCATCGGACTCAAGCGACAGCTGCCCTCAAGTGCTGCCTTGGCGTGGGCGAGGGTGGGTGTGGGCCCAGCAATTAACACATTATGCCACCTTGGCATAACCATAATAATAGGGAGCCGGAGCGGGGACGAAGGCCAGGGAAAACAAAGCCACCGCAAGGGTAAATAAATGTCAGGTCACAAAGGCAGGCCGGGATAGGGGTTGCCGTATCCCGAACCCATGCTTAAAATATATTTAGGCAGGGCTTGTGTGTGTTACACATCTGCCGTTTATTAAAATGTATTTTGATCAACTGTCAACTGAAACAATGAGAGCTGGCACTTGATATGAGACGGCTAATTTGGCTGACAAGGGAAGGTGGGCTCATATTTTAATAAAACAAAAAATACTTATTGAGGTAACTGGGAATGCTTAAAGTTCAATATAGGAGATTAAGTAGATTGTGCAGTTATAACTATCTTAATATTTATTAAAGAAAATCTGCAATGCAAAACCTAGCTAAGGTAAACACTCTTAGGGTAAGATGTTCTAATTGAAGACATTTGACTGGAAATACATTTGAGGAGAGGTAAGCGGCGCAAAATCAGGCTCCCCACAGAAGTTTGCCGCTTTCAATTAACCCTCATTAGAAGCTCGGAACACAAAAGGAGAAGAAAGCCTCTTGCGATCGGGACACGCCCACGCCGAATCCGTGTCGCAATTAATTAAACTTGAAAGCCGCAGAGAAGAGCACAGATACCGGGAGCAGTCCCCAGTTCCCGGGTCCTCGGAGGATGACGACGCAGTTGCCGCACAGCTCAAAGAAATTCCAGCAGTTGGCGGCTGGAGGCCGGAGATGCCGAAGGATCTGGCAAAGACCACATTGTCGGCATCGTTTGTGTTTGTTTGCGATGGCATCCAATTTCATTCTTTTATGCGACTTATTGAGTTTGCTCTGCCAGGTCCTGCTCTGATGTCCTGGCCCAACCCGGCCAAAGGGTGTTGTTGTCTCCTGTCTCTGAGCCTGGGGCAGAGTTTAAAGGCTGCCTACTACGCCGCCGCCTTTCATGTGAAGCTCGCGATTGCACAGCGCATCCTTGCCGCAGTTTAAGCTGCGAAACGTGTCCTTGCCGTACTCGTATTTGCCCAGCCAGGACTTCGGCTACGATTGCGCTTTTCTGGCTAATAAAGTCTGAGTCGGGCGAGCAGTTGGGACACGTGCTGGGGATTTGTTTTAGTTTGGGCTCTGCTGTCTCAAATTCACCGTAACCTGTCAACACATTTCAATATAAATGCATAAATCAAACGGAATGAAATTATAAATCATATCACCCCTGGGTCGCCCTCCGTCGAGGCAGAGGCAGAGGTAGAGGTCGAGGCGGTTGCAAACCCCAGACATGGCCTCACTTGACGTCACTAAATCGAGGATTGCTTTGCTCTCAGCTCTCCCCCTCGACGCGTTTCGCTCGGAGCAAAATAAAATATAAACCAATGTAATCAAGCGAAGACAATTACAATTACAATGAAATTATTTCCCATTTTGTCAGGGCTTTTTTTATGGTAAATTACTTTTGGCAAGGTCCTTGGATCTCTGAGAAAACATCCAGGAGAGCAGCTGTTCCTCCCGCCCCGAACGAAACTCCTCGAGTCGAGTGTCAAGTGCACGGGGGGTGGGATTTGTTTTCGAGAGCCATCACACCCCTGGCTGATGAAAACGTTATGAATATTATTCAATTTTGACGCCTAAATGCTTTGTAATGAGTTGCACATCTGTTCGCTTCGGCGAGCGCTTGCCGAAGTCAAAAGGCAACAGGAACAACAGGATAAAGGATGAAGTGCGGGTGCTTTCGGGCATTATGTTTTTATTGCATTACAGCCCTGTCCCGGAGTCGGAATCCCGAGTCAGATGTCAAGGATGCACTCAATCCAGTTTACAGTTTCGAGCGGGATTCAATCAAGACTTTGATTTCGGATTGTGTAATCAGGAACCGACCCTCCGCGGGAGAAGCACTCTCATCTGCATCTGATTCCTCTCCGCTGTCAGTTTAAATGGGCCTCGGGCTTAAGTTGTCAAATTAGCAGCCACAATACGACTCCAATTGCGATCCAAAGTCAATCAAAAGAATGCCCGGGCCAGAGAAATGGAATTTCCGAATCGAACCCAGAGACAGGTAGAAATGAGGGGAACGACATGGCATGTGTGTGCGATACACGACGAATTGACTTAATCAGCTTTATATAAATGCTTATTTTTGACAACGCTGGGCGGGGGTGAGAGCCGCGTACCCATATACGCTAATTATGTCAGGCCCAAGCCGCTTATTATAATTTCAGACATCATATTTATGGGGCCACAAAGGGAAAGGAACTCCTCCGCCTCCGCAGCCAGAATTCCGCTTGGAGGCCGCTTTTCCGCTTTTAATTAATTCCCGCTGCCTGCTAATTGGTTTTATGCGTTTCCCAAACAGGTTCCTACTGCGACTGCATAAATCACAAAACACTTAAACAATTTTCCGAGCTCTGGCCTCGGCCGCTTGTTCACGTTGATTACGTGCTAATTAATCACCTAAACAAATTTCGCTTCGGCTGTGGCAGGTGGAATAATAATAACAATAATAACAATATTATTATTTTCGAGAGCACGCAAATAATAATTAAGTTATCAGGGGACAAACTTTGAATACGACAGCCCCCAAAAACTATGCTGTCCTACACGGAGGAAAACCAGGATATGCGCGGTATTGCCTCTAAAATGCTATTAAAAGTTTATGACAAAAGGAAACTTGACTTGAAATGTTTACCAATGGTTTAAACATTCTTAAAGATGTATAAACTATGAAACCTTAACATTTTTATGCGTGTTTACTATTCATTATGCTACTAACTACAGCGTTTATAAAAAATCACGAGCATATAGAAAATATATAAAGAACAAATATGCCAATTTTAGTAATGGAAGAAATAGGAGACACACTCGACTAAAAAATCACACTCTTGAATCTAATAGATTAAGATTATTCCAAATTATTTCAGCAAGTTTTGTCCTAATTCCTTTTACTACCTACTTAACTTATTGGGAAAGATATTAGATATAAAGATATATTATTATATTATAAGAATTAGAAGATGAAGTGGAAATTCATTATTCTACTGTATACTGTATTAGGGTTCGTACAGTGCACCTCAAGCTGAATTTGTCCGGTTTTATATTATTCAAATTGAGCGTGGCAACTTCTTCTGAGCCTGTACTGTCACCGTACCCTTAGGGCGCTCGACTGTTGCAAATTAAAAATGCGTCAACAGAAATGTGTCCCTGTGCCTGGGAAGTGGCAGAAGCAGGAATAGGACCGCGCTGAGTTCCCCAACCCCCGGGCTGAGCAACCCCCGCCAGGAGCCCGGTATTTGTCGTCCTTTGTAGCCGATTTAACTGCTTATTAACTGTGCGTGCGCTCGCTCCTGTCGCTCCCTTCGCTCCAAATGCTGCCCGGCATGTCAGCGAGTAAATAAATAGCTAATTAAATACAGGGTGCCACGTGTCTGCGCACAAACACGCCCCGGCAAACAGACCCCTGCCCGCCGCCCGGCCAAAGTCACTCGGAGCGCGAACAATTGAAATCCGAAGGAAACCCGAGCCCCTGATCGAGTGGGTGTCGGATTGGCATTTGGTGTTACTCGTTCCTCGAGCGCCTTCCCGACTTTTCTCACAGTGACATTCGAGGCGGAGCTGCTGCCAAGTCTGCGGCTGTCACAGAATCAAGATTTGTCGCGTGTTTAGCCTTCGATTACAGGGCTCTCGGTGGAAAACTAAAACTGTAATTAGCAGTGGGCAATGGGAGTGCGATGAGCTGAGAGGCGGGATCTGAGAGGACAAATTCTCCAGGAGTGTTATTATAAAAGATTTGAGTTTATCCTCTTGATATCCAAGATAGCAGGTTCTTCACAAATTTGGATATATAATTTGTATTGATAATATCTTTTTGATGTCTTAAGTAACTTCACAGAATTTAAATGAATCACCTCATAGCTCAAAGAGAAATAGATATTTCAAGCATCGAGTCCTAGAGGTTGAATAAATAATGTTACTGTTCCAAGGATATAAGAGCTTACTTAGGAGAAACCTATTTTGGTTGAGATTAAGAGAGTCCTGCCTGCAACATACGCAACATAATTTACACAAAACCAAATGATAAGTCCTCCTGTGGAAATAAAAGTAGCTCCGCTCCACTCCTCCAGCCCATCGCCTGGTGTCCTCAGCTCAGTCCTCAAAACCAAACGGCGGCATCGAGTGTAAATCAATACGCTTGTCGGCTCTTTAACTAATTAAAACATCTTGCGGATTGTGGCCGTCGTCAAAGCTTTTGTCTTCGCTCTAATTTGTCCTGAATCGCGCACAAAGCGACCGAAACAGGATGCCCGAGACGCTGGCTTAGGTAGAGTTCGTTGTAGAAGGTCCTGGGGCCGGAACTAAAAGCCAACAATGGAATAAAAAACATGTCATAAACTAACAGGGCAAGGACTCCATGCTGCGGCATTGTCCAGTCGAGCCCGGGCTGGATTTATGACAGCCTGTGCCCTGGAATGAATTGAACTGAACTGAATGCTCCGTGTCTGTCGCTGTCTGGAACCGGGACAGCCATATAATTAGGCTCCCCTAACCGGGATTTGAGGAATTTTTAATTGAATTAAAGCTTGCGCGAGGAGCGGCGCGGCGTTCCCAGGCACGGAGCATGCATTTGGATTATTACCTTAGGCGCCGCTATCAATATCCTTGAACGCAACGGGTTGTCCTGGTCCGCGTTCGCGTTCGAGCCTCGCCCCTAGGGTCTCGGGGCCTCTAATTGCAGGACATGCTGGGCAATATTTTCGCTTCCATGCAATTAAATCGCCTATCGCCAACGAGAACCGGCTCAAACAAAGTGCATTCGATGGCATCGGGTTTTCAATCAATTTGATTGAATCGCATGACAAACAGGCGGCACTGGGATAATTATAGTCCTGTCGCTTGCAAAATGATTATGCCATGGCTAGTAGCGAGTAAGTAGATCGGTCGAGCTGATTTCAGGGGCCCCCCATTGGGAGAGATAACGAGAACGAAGTAACTTTGAGTAACGAAGGGTTTTACGCTATCCACATCTAAATCTGTATACTTCTCTTACTTTTTTGCGACATATAAACTTATAAAAACTGAGAGTCATTTTTTTTTTTTTTTTTTCTCACTTGTATTCTGTTTAAAAGCTGGCATATAAAGATATTGGTCATTTCTATTACTTAGTTTTTGGCAAAAATAATTGGAGTTATATGGTAACTAAAGGATACAGTCATCTAGGTTTCTTGAAATGAAAATGATTTTAATAAAAAAAATTATTAAATTCAGATGTAAAAGCATTTGTATTATAATCTGTATTTATGAGTAACAAATTTGTATTATATCATACATATCATATAAAGAAGTAAATAAGTTCCATTTAAAGTATACTCACATATTTTTGACCCCGGAATTCACAGAAGGGACACTTACCAATCGGGCCAAGAAGGCGAATCGAACACTAATGCCGAAAACTCAAGTACGAAGATAGAACCCAAAAAAACATTATTATTACAAAAGAGAACATTATCTTTTAAGAATTTTTGGGCTTAAATCAAGAATGTTTCAGCTTGTTTTGTAATTTTAATCCCGAATCAGGATTAATTCAGCTTTATTTAATCCCAAAGCTGACTTAAAAATTACAAGAAATCGCATGTTTAAATCATTCCAAATATTCTTGTTTTTATCATGTTACTTTTTGTTCTGTGTAGAGGTATGGCTAAATCGACTCGACTGTTGATGCTAATCAATTAATATATATTTCATAATTTCCTGAAAAGTAAACAACTGACTGAAACTATAACCCCCTTTCGCCATGATTTTAAAATGTTATTTTAGAGCTCGAAAAAAACTGAAATTGAGAGAGATTTTTTCTGGATTGTTTACGTAAGAAGAGTTTCTTGCTGTTCCTCTTGTCGTCAATCGAAGGTCCTGGAAACCATTTGTCCAAGCATCGCCCACCGCATGCCGAACAACCTTCCCAAAATAGGAAGTATGAATACGCCGACAGTAAGCCTCTGTGTAATATCAAGTCGAACTGCAACAATCCGACAAGCTCGCCTAACCAACCACCGCTCCTCCGCCTTCCGCCGTAGCCCCCTCTACAAGTTGCAAACAGTTTTATTAAGCTGCTGAAGCTCTTGTGTGTTAAAAGTCAATTTTCCAATTTGCAAACTGTCAGAAACATTCGAAAAGCAATTTCTGCCACACAGCGAGTGAGCGAGAGGGCTGGAGCAAGAGCGAGAGCGAGAGAGAGAGCCAGCGAGCACATTGCGTATACGCCTTGTATGCTGTGTGAGTTACTTCTACTTCTATGTGGGGCCATTCTTTCTTTTTTTGGGTGGAACGACACTTTGCGGCAGAAGTTTTCCAATAAAACGGCAAAACTTTGCTGCGAACAAAATTAAAGAAGACGACAAGGAAAATGGTAGAATGACATAGCCAGAGGAAGAGCGAGATGATGATGTTAAAGAGGGTTGTGTGGGGTTGGTAATGGCAATGGCAAGGGTGAGGGTGCTGGTGATGGGGGTCGCAAATTGTTTGCTGCCAATGTGAAGTTTATGAAAAAGATTAAAGTTGAAAAGTGGTTGCCTGATGGGGCACTGGGCTGTGGGGCTGTGTGGCTGGGGTCTGGGGCTGGGGGTGTTCTTGTGGTGAGTCGCGTGCTCCACATGAATGCCAAATTGCTGCAGGCCTGCTCGATAGGGGGTGGTTGGGCGATAGAGTGGTTTGGGTGGCTGTTTGAGGCCAGAGCCGGCGAAATGTAGCAAAATTGAAAATGGCTGAAAATGGGGAGATGCCGGTGCTGCCTGTATGTGTGTGGGTGTGTGTGCCTGTTTGTATTTGTGTCTACGGGGTGGAAAATTGAGTTTGGTCCATGTCATGGCGAATGGGGGCGGGGCAGTGGGCGGGGTGGCCACCCGGCATCAACAGCCAAAGATGAAAGCAGACAATTTTGCCAACTTTCGGGTGGATGAGTGTGGTGTGGGCCAGAGGTCATAATGAAGTTTGTGGACGTGCCACCACCCCAGCTGGCAGAGAGAGAAAGCTCTCTCTCTCTCTCTCTTTCTCTCTGTCTCTCTCGCTCTCTTCTTTCCTCTGCTGCCCTGAGTGGGGTACTTTCATTATGACGCGCCATGAATGGAAATTACCAAATTGATTTTGATGATTTAATTAAAATGAAGAAGCACAAACTCAAATTATAACAGCCAGCAACCTCCGTCTCCTTCTCTCTTCCTCGTGCTCACTCTTTCTGGCCCCCAGCAAATGTCAACCGACTGGGAGTGTGTGCCTGTGTGTGTGTGTGTGTGGAAGCATGAGGAGTCGAGTGTGGCCTAAAGCTGCTAACTTTAATTTATTTTCTTCGTACAGATTTGAGAGACAGGAAATTAGACTTTCTAAATGGGATTCCAGCCTGATGGAGCAGGGAAGCCAGCTGAAGGGAAGCCAGCCGCTCTAGCCATTTTATTATTGTTGTCTGTCTACTCAGCTAATTGGTATCCGACAGATATTCGAAGATAATCAAGGGAAATCTCTAATTCGAACCGATTTGATTGGCTTTAGTTTGGCTTGAAATGAGCTTTCGAAAGTTGTTAAATTCCATCTTAAAACCGACTGAATGCTTGTGAATTTTGTTGGATTGCCAATCAAACTTTTTTAAATACTTCAGTTCAAATACTTAACACAGATTTTAGAAACCAATAATTTTAATAGAAGTTTATTGGTTTTTTATTATTGGCTTGAAGTTTTTATAAAACTAGTTGTTGGTTTAACACTTCCCGACAATAAATATGACTTACATACACTTTAAATATATTCTTACTTTCCAAAAATAAATAAATAAATTACCAAGGATGCCATGAAATCCATTTAAAATATATCTAAAAGTATGAAATAAAATGTTTGAGGCACTCAATCCACGTCAAATTTGTTGTTTATAACGATGAAGCATTATGTAGAATCCTTTTAGACACCTCTTTTAATAATTTCAAAAAGCTTGTGATGCGTATAGAACAGTTTTTATCAAGTTTTTTACCTGAAAGTAATAATTATAGTAGGATTTAAAATAATATGAAATAATAAAACACAAAGATTTAGTATAAGCTTATAATATCTAACCGATTTCCGCAAACATCAAAAGGATAAATATTGAAATGTTTTTAAATAAGACAAACTATAACATAGAACCTACCTACATCTATTAGAAGAATTTGTAAAAAACAGGAATTAACAATTTGAAAGTGTAATTAAAAAAAAAAACACCAACGACCGCAAAATATTGTTTGGAAAATAGGTTTTATATTGGTTTTCCTTGTCTCTAATAGTCAAATCCTCTAAGCCATTCTGGATTTTCCTACGGTTCCAACGTCCCTATTTCGATGCCGAGGGTATTTTTAATTAACCCATTTCAAATTGCGTTTTCCGACTGGCAAATTTGTTTTGCAAATCACTTTCGGGGCAACGAAAATAATTTTACGCACCATTATCTTTAATTAAAGAGCCGCAGAGAGACCGAAACCAGAGCGCACGCACACACAAGCACGCTCACGCGCACACACACACAAACACACGCGTATACTTGTAGATGGTTGTTTATGTACTTGTGGCAGGAGCAGCAACCAAAAACAGCGACAACAACAACACCAACATTATTTCAGGGTAATGAAATTTCCATCAGAAATAATTTCTTATTAATTTGCGCAAATTGCATTTAATTACTTTGAGCGTGGCAGCAGCAGACAGAGAGGAGAGCATGGGAGAGGATGGTGGTAATGGCCAACCTTGGGGCAATGAAAACTTTCCCTAGATGGCTCTTGGCTCCCCCGGCTAGCTCTGGCTCTGTCCCACTCGCTTCGCTCAGCCACTAATTAGACAGCCACACTCACACTCACCCATTGTTGCGATAATTCTAATTAGAGGCAAGGCAACTAATTGAATTTTATTTTATTTCCTTCGTTACTCTGTGCCTGCGTCTGTGTGTGCTGCTCAGCCATTTTGTTTGCCTGCCTGCTTGAGTGTGTGTGTGTGTGTGTGTGTGCGGGTATCTCTGCTGGCATCTCCCTGTGTGTGTGTGTGTATGGGTTTTCATTAACAATTTTGCGTTGGCCGCCATTTTGCTTTTTGTCTTGTGCGGCTCTCTTTTGGGGCTCGCTCTTTCTCTTTGCGGAGCTCTTTCTTTCTCCCCCCGCTGCCCTATGCCTGCGTTATTAAGTCCATTCAGTTATCTAATTACGTTTTGTGCGCTTCTTCGACGCTTAGCGCCTGATTAAATTAGCGCGTTTCTTGTCAAGTGATTAATTTAATTGCCCTGCAACCCAATTAGCTGAGACACTCTCACCACTCTCCCTGCTCCGCCTTTCTTCCAGGTGTGGTTCCAGAATCGCCGCGCCAAGTGGCGGCGCCAGGAGAAGTCGGAGAGCCTGCGTCTGGGACTGACCCACTTCACCCAGCTGCCCCACCGTCTGGGATGTGGTGCATCCGGCCTGCCAGTGGATCCCTGGCTGTCGCCGCCCCTCCTAAGCGCCCTGCCAGGTAAGAGGCATCTCTTTGTTTTTAACACTTATCCTGGAAACTTCGAGATCTTAAGTGTGTGGAGTAGTTCTTGGTTGTTGGTATTTATCAAACAATATATACATGCATAGATCTTTGACCATTTTTCATATTTTAGAATTTGATTTTGTAAAGAGGGTGACGATAGACTCTGAAATTTGATAGATTTTGAACTAGTTTTGCACTTACAATATCAGCAACAATAATAATAATTATTATATCAAATTATTATATCAAACACTGAATAAATAAGGCAATACGATGAAAACGTTTTTGATCATTTTATTTGCTTAAAAATCCAGTTCTTCCATGGCAGCATGTTTGTTTTTTGTCAATGATGATCCATAAAGCTCTGTGTAGTATTTAAGTTAGTTAAGTTAGTAGAAATCTTAAACCTTTATGGCTAAGCCCAACTAAATATCCGGAAACATTTCTTACAATGTTGGTCAAAAAGCGCTGACTAATGAATTTCCCTTTGACGATGAAATTATCTGTTTCATTTATAGAATTGATACTCACATAACATAACAAGAGAATACATTATATTGTTCTTGAAATAAAAAGATCTTTCCGATGAAAGGACACAAAAATATTTCGCATTATATTTGTTACCCTAGCGATCTATCAGTAGTTTATAAAGGAAATACCTTAAGAAATTATATTCAAATGGCTCCTTTTAAAATCTTAAAAGCTTAAAATCTTTGACAATGCTATTACCACTTGCGCTCTCCAGTTTTTTGGTGCTTTATTTGAAATTACATTGCCATCAGTCATCTCTGCAACTCGTCTTCTCTTCGCAGGCTTCCTGTCGCACCCGCAGACGGTGTATCCCAGCTATCTGACGCCACCGCTGAGCCTGGCGCCCGCCAACCTGACCATGAGCAGCCTGGCGGCCATGGGCCATCACCATGCCCACAACGGACCGCCGCCGCCCCCACACGGCGGCCACGGGGGGCATGGTCAGCCGCAGCCGCCGCCACCACCGCCCCCGCCCCACGGAGTGCCTCACCCGCACGCTGGCCACCACGTGGTGCCACTGTCGCACCTGTCGCCGCATCTGGCACGAATGTCGCCGCATGCGACGTCTCTGGGCTCGCCGCACCACGGAGTCAACCCCCTGGGTACGCCCCACCACAGCAGCCTGCCACCAAGCTCGACATCTACGAACGCCGCCGCCGCCGCGGCTGCTGCAGTGTCGTCCTCGCAGTCGTCCTCCTCCTCCGCCTCGTTGGAGTGCAGCGGACCGGACGTGTGCATGTCGCCGCAGAACCTGAGCATCGGAAACGCGGACTCGAACGGGGAGGGGCGGGACCTTAGCAGTGACCTGGACGCAGGCAGCAGCAGCAGCAACCCGGGCAGCGGCCTGGACAAGTGTGCGGCCAGCGCCAATATCGAGCTGCTGGACGTGGGCCGGGACAGCCCACCGCCGCCGCCCACACCCAAGCTGTCCGCGACCCCGCCGGCGGACATGCGGAGCAACTCGATCGCCACGCTGCGGATCAAGGCCAAGGAGCACCTGGACAACCTCAACAAGGGCCTGGTCTCCATGGTCTAGCCGCTGGCGGTTCCCGAGTCCCAAGTTCAGCTCCAATCAAAATCATTCCCCAATATCATCTTCTAGGTGTGTTCTAAGTTTAGTGAATTTCGTGTTGTAAGAGTTTATTTCGGAGCCAGTTTCTTGTATCGGTAACCCAACATGTGCAAAGTGTGTTTGTAAAATTTCAATTACTTCAGAGACAAACGGCTGGAGAAAAAACCTATTCCTAAAGCATATTAGCACAAAATAAATATGACAAGTTTTAGCTCAATGCGTGATTGAATATTGGAGGGTTCAGAGGGCTTATTGAAGGGTAAGATGGTTCCTTGCCTCACTTGCTTAATAGAAATCATTCCAGGCATCATACAAATAGGAGGATCTGAACCGTTCTGATGAGAACTTCTTCTATCAAAATAGAAAGGAACAGGCGATCTTTAAACATATATTTTATAATAATACTTCATTTTTTATTCAGACAAACCAAAAATTTTAATTACTGAATAAAATTTACCAGACAGATTTATGTTGCCTATGAAATTAGCTAACACAACTCGAAAAAATACTTGATTTTTTCCTAAGACCTTTGATAACTCCCAGGGGAGCTGTTCAATTAGCAGGGGAACTAATCAGAGAGGAAAACGGGGGTAATAAGAGCCAATTATGGGAGCTTATCAGCCCCTTGATCGGGTGCTTAATGACTTGATTAATAAGAAAATCGGGAGACATTGAGCAGAAAACGCTGACAAGCAGTAATTAAATGCAATTAAAAAGGACTAAATACACTGCAAACAAAGGACTCGCACGGAGAAGGGGTGAAACAGGTGCAGTAGCCGCGGCTGAATCCAATAAAGTAACGAATAAAATTATAATTGATTAACGCCGCGAGCAATTAAAATGCAAGCATGTTGCCCCCGACAGGGAGTCCTTTCACTAAAATATGTACGTGTACCAACATGAAAGCATATCCCACATGAGCGTTACAATTTGCTCGAAGGACTCGGCGCAATGATAATTGCCCGCAATTACATCAAGGCGCTTATCACACGCACAACATCTAGCCGGAAAATCTCACCCAAATGCATGCGAAGCGCAAAATATGGGAAAGAAAACTCCACGTTTACAGTGAAATTGTCGAGGGAAATAGAAATGCTGGTCACTTAGCGGCGGGCGAGCGTTTAGGGCCAGTTTAATGACAATTGCGACCCTGCAGTGCAAGCGAATTCATTAGAACAATCAGCCGAGCAATATAAATCAATCTGATTTGAAATTTTTTAGTGCAGTACACTTCATTTTTTTTATTATTATTAGATTTATATTAAAGCTACAAGCTGAAATAAGACCTACGTGTATGTGTAGAAATGTATCAAAAATGTATAGACATGGAAACCAGATTGGCTCGCATAAATGTTTAAGTTGCCACATTGCCACAGGGACCTCAAGAGTCTTAGATTTTATTTGAAATACTTGTTACACCCCTGTAATTTATTTCCTATAATCACCGAGATATGTGGGGTCTTGCATAATGATTACGTCATTATTTTATAATAACATAGTGCTCTTATATATAATTATAAAACACGTGATAACCTAATATATGGAAAGCCCCTAAGTGCCTATTTTGAAACTAATGTAATAACACCAGTTTACAAAATAAAGTAAAAATAAATGTTCCAAGCCTGATTCTGGAAGCGTTGGACCCACAGATTACTACATTTGTATACCCGGTACCCATAGGGTACAAGGCTGTTATAGCTTCCCGCAAGCCGAGAATGTATGTAACAGGCAGAAGGAGGCATCTCCGACCCCATAAAGTATATACACTGCGCGACATCAGATTAGCGCCCCCCTTTTGGTTTTACTTTATTGCATCTATCTCTGTTTCTATTGCACGCAACTTCAAAATTTTTGTTATTGCTTTTGAAATGCACAAATTGTCGCTCTCTGAGAAAAATACCGTTAGGTGAAAGATTCCGTTATCTATTTTTTCTTCATTTTGTTTTACTTTCGCTGCAAAAGCTTGCACTGATTTTGCGTCATCAGATTAGCGCCTGTAAATT
>VNJW01002048.1:0-44328 GCA_008042615.1 Drosophila auraria | reverse complement strand
CTGTCGGTTTCTACGCGAACTAGTCTCTCAGTTTTTGAGCTATCGGGCTGAAATTTTCAGCATATTCTTATTTCTTTAGCACGCAGTATATATGTCGGAACGGTCGAAATCGGACCACTATATCCTATAGCTGCCATAGGAGTGATGGCGAAATTAATGTACAAAAATTTTTAATTTCTCTGTTTTTCAACGAATTTCTATAAATTTCGAGATATAGTCATTTTTTATAGTTTTAGAATTACGGTTTTAATTTCATTAAGATCGGACAACTATATCATATAGCTGCCATAGAAGGGATCCGTCGATTTATATGAAAATGTAAAATTCTACATGTAAAATGTAAAATTCTACATGTAAAATGTAAAATTTACAAAATTTACATAATTTGACATTTTTTTTTACATTACCAAAATGGATCGATTTTCAATGATCCAATTGCTGACTGCAAGGGTATATAAACTTCGGTTTACCGAAGTTAGCTTTCTTTCTCGTTGCAACTGTTTTTTATGCCAAAGTGGTTTTCAGATGTCCTTGCCTGGTACAAAGGTTTTCCCAAAAAATGTTTCTATGTGGATGGTGCTAAACCCAAGTATTTTTTTGTTTTTGAAGTTTGGAAGGCAAATTTTTATCCAATTAGTGGATGGTAAAAGTTTTACATTGAAAATGAGTAAACACAGAGGTTTCACTACTGCAAACCAATTGTTGTCATCATATTTCATCTTGTTTTTCGTGTGATCTTATTTGTCAGGCATTTATCGATATTACATCTCAAACAATCCATCAATCATTCAGTGCCTCACTCAACAGCCTGCCTGGAGATAAATTAAGTCATCTCTGATTCACTAATATACATTATACACCTCGATGACAGACGAAAAATCAATTTCGCTTCGAAAACAACCACGTAGCAATTGCTGTGGGCGTGAAATCAATTCAAATGGTGTCCAAAAGTATGCTACAAAGTACTTTTCTATAAAAAAAAAAATTCTCATCCACTTGGAACCTAAACCTGAATAGTTTTTGACACTTTTCACTTGATCTTAAATCCATTTACATTTTTGTGACACCGCTGAAGAACAGGACGAAAGAAAGTATAAAGTATAAAGTAACACCCAAAAGTAGGCAATAACAATTTTTTTCCCACCAGCCACGACTAGACTATTTTGGTCTTTGGCTTGCGTTGTTACACGGCGTTTACATCGCATGGGGCGCCAGTCAGCCGGCAAGCGATGAGTCACCATCCAATGTCGGAGCTGGAGTCTAGGAGTACCACTTACATAGGCATGAAATTGAAGTGGGGTCGTCACACAATCTATCCCAGCTTAACGCCCTTTCCTTGGTGCATTTAAATGCGTTCTGGAATGTCTTAATACGCAGCCCATTCAATAGGGCTTGGACTTGCCAGCTTATATTCGTTTTATTGGAATATTAAAGCTCCAGTAATCGCCCCAAACAACACACACTCGCGAAACGATTGCGCAATATGCACACGGACCAGCGAACACACAAGCAGAGTGACGACAAAGGACGGCATTTATTGATTTATTAACCGCCTCTTATATAAAAACGAGCTGTTTGGCAAACCGAAGTTCCTTTACCCTTGCAACTAATGAGTCAATAAAATAGGGCCCATCGTTCCTAGGCAGCTTTATGTTACAGTACCAGGGTTTTTATTCATTTTTGAACAAGTTATCATAATTGGCAGCTACACAGACATGTTCAGAAACTGGTTTGCTTAAATAACTATATTATAATTTAAAATACGAACAGATTTATGATATTTTTGGGACACGCGTTATATAAACATAAATATAAATAATAAGTTCTTTCTTTACATTTCAAACTTGTGCACAAATATTTGTTCTCCCTGGAAAGGGTATCAATGGAAAATGTCAACTAAAGACCGGCGCGTTAGGGAAAAAAGAAAATGCCAAGAATTGAGAATTTGCCTATTATTTTGATGGGTGCATGGGCGATGGGGCACCGCGAACAAGGCATCGATTAAGGTGCTTGGCACAACGTATACCTTGGGACTGCAATTATATATCAAGTATGAGTACCCCGTACAATACTAATTGTGATTTACATTTTCTGAATTACGCTAATTAAGTAAACCGCTACACTGTAGTTTTTATAGGCGAATGGAGAAGGAGCTTACTTACTTTTTCAGGTCGAAGTTTTAATAGAATATGTAAAGAATATACAGAAAATGTGTAGGGGGTATCTGGTTAATATTCTTTATTCAAATCCAAAGGCAGCCCACACACAATGTATAAGTATGTATATATGTACATATGTATGTATATTCAGCCCTCAGCATACTGATCCTGGCAACAATATGCCAGATAAATCACATTAAATTCCCACAAACGTCAAGTTGAGTTGATTTGTCACTCCTCTTCCTCTATGTCTTCGGACTTGCCTGTTCTCTCTGTTCTACAATTTATCTTCATTATTATATAAAATGACGCAAATGTATCTCCAAAAAGCCATTTCAACACAGCAAAAGATATTTCACTTTACAGCCTTTAATCAAATTCTGGTAAGGTTTTTGAAAATAAATCTAATTGCTAAGTAATTAATGATACAAGATTTTATGCTGAGTTTTATGAGAACTTTAACTATTCGTGTTCTCACACATTTATTTGAAAACCGTGACCTCATGGTCCTTTATTCAATTTGCACAAAAAGTAAAATTTCCTTTTTGGCAAAGTACCAATTGAAATTGTGAATACATATAGAAAAGAATTTTCCCCGCATCTGAATCCCCAATTTCCTTTCAGCTCCTGCCTTGTTTTCCGCTCCAAACCGATGGCAGTAGCTGCAGCCAAAAAATAAAATTTTTTTAATAGCAATTTCGTAGCAGGGAAATCAAATTTTCCAAACGAAAAGCCAGAAGGGCTAGAACAGTACGAAAAAAGAGAATCCGTGAGGTGGGGGTGGCATACAAGGTGAAGTGTTCTTTTGTGGGTGGCTACAAAATAGGGGAGAAATGTGTTCATGTGTCGTGCCCTCAGTCTGTGACAATTAGTGGCATCGCGAGTGCAGACCGAATACGAAATCAAGGGCCCTGCTTAATGATGGAGCCTCGGGGCGATGAGGATAGAAATCATAGAATCGTAGAAAGGGATTAAGGATGCGACCATTAAAGCAAAAATGGAATAGAGAATAAATGAATTCACGTGCCCCAAGTTCTAAAAGGGTTAATTGAGCAAAAGACCACTTCGTTAATTAATTAACGAATTTATTTCTTTTCTTTAATTGTGCGCTCAAAAACTTCTAACTACAAAATGTAAACACGTACTTACTAAAATGCGCTGTTAACATAAAAGAAAAATATGTTTCTGAATTAAGGCATTTGTCGTTAATTCTTTGGCTTAACAAATGCGGCATAGCATCTTGTCATTGAGTTCATCAAACTCTCGCATTGTTCTTCTCTCACAAAAGCATAAAAACAATATTTTGTGGCATCAAGCAAAAGATTTTCTGTCTAGATTAAGTCTGGGGACTGGGCAGCCCTTTTACTGCTGGAGAGTCCAAGATGTCAGCATAGACATATTGATCCAGTATTGATTTATTTAAGAGTATTCAACCTTCTTGTAGAAGTTTTATAGTCTGTATTCTGCATACGTATGCTTGGCAATTTTGCTAAGTTTTTAAGAAAATATTTCCTGGAAATCATTCTCATCCTGTAGATGACATCGAACTGTGCATACTTTGTCGATTCGTTCGACTTAATAGGGATCTTCGTATAATCCAAAACTAAGGTCAGCTGGTTCCACTGAGGACTCCCAGAACACCATGATTGAATTTGCCGAGAAATTCAACTATAGCGTCGCTTCTTGTTTCATTAGACTTTAGGGTTTACATGGAAAATGTTTCGCTTTTTTAAAGTATTTTTAATAGGCTGCTCGTTTTACAAAAACCTCAACATTTTTGAATTAGTAGTGAGGGATATAGGATAAAAGGAGCACGTATGTTTGTTTTGGAAGACAAGGAAAGTTGGAGAAAACAGAATAACGAGAGACACACAAATGGTCACTCCAGTAATTGACGGTCAAAGTTGAACGAGACTCTGTGGCAACCCTGGTTATAAGGTACTGCCCACATCCATCAACTTGGCCCAGAAAACGTAATCTTATTTGGTTAGTTTCTGTATTCTTGGCAGAGCTGAGGGCAACTTTTTAACTTGGTTGGATCAGGCTGCTGTTGCCTGTTCTCTGGGCGCTAGTATATTATGTGGGGACACTCTGTCACGTACTGGGTAACATTTTTCCATATTATCCCAGCACCAGTAGGCTCCTGCGCTTCTTTTGTTTCTTCGCCGCCGGCGCCTTGTGCATGTGGCTCACGTAACAGACGCATACATAACGAAACTTAATTTTCATTTATTTTGTTGGTTTGCCTCGCCCTCCGTCACCGCTCTGACAAATTTCAAATATCAGCGACTTCTTGTGAAAGCCAATATATTGGGCTTTCGTATTCCTTTTGAATATTTTGCATACAAAATTATAGAAAATGTAGAAAGTTTGGCCGATAAAAATGACAAGGTGGACATCACTGTGGGTATATGTCATCATTAGTCAATGGTCAGAGGAGTGAGCCTCAACGGAATATTAAACTTTTATATACCTAACATTTTCCTTGCTTTTTGTGTTATTATATGAGAGTTGTTTTCTCTTATGGCACTAAATAAGACTTGTCCTAGGACACTCCACTGGATGTGTTACTTAATACGCTGCACCCGGACAGATATGATATAGGCAGATACTTTGTAGGCAAAACCTCTCATGGAGGTATTTCCTCAGTCTAATTTGCTCCTTTCTGGGGGCTTGGAAAAGTCTCTTCCCTTAGCACTCTACGTGATTCGGTTTCGCTGTCTGTTTCCTTAATTCAATTTTCTTTCAACATCAGCAGCCTTCCTTTCTGTAAACTATTTCAGCAACATTTCCCTTTGGGGGGTCCTACAGAAATCACCAGGGTTTTGACATCCATTAAAAAGATTACAAAAACTATGCTATCAAATGATTTATCGTAAAAAAAGCAAATTTACAATATATTTGGTACCCAAAACATTTCATTACATACTTTTAAACGTCTTTTTAAGGGATTTCAAATCCCTAGTGTTTTCGGTGCCACCCCTTATGTTTTTTTTTCTTTCATATAGTAAATTCCCTTTCCCTAATGGTACCCAAGCTTCGTTGTGTTAGTTCCCATTAAATGTCAAATGTTTTATCTTCTTCCACTCGGTAGGCCCTTCTCGCTGGCTGCTGTTAAATAATTCATGCCTGCATTCCACTCTCATTCGACGCCCTTCTCGCCATGCCAAGCCAGAAATTAAACACTTCAACGATGACACTGACATTCACAAATTGCGCCGTTTGTTTCGTACCACGTAGGGATGGTGCTACTGCCACGAAGCTGGCCTTCAGATAAATGCCTTATGGCTGCAATTCTACCCCCCCAAATGCTAAACTGCAAAACACAATTTGCACTCTAATTTATTTAGGGATGGGCTTTTCCGCTTACTTCATAATAAATCATAAAACATGACATTTCGTTAAAATACCCCGAAAAAATATTTCATTCTTAACTACCACCTGCTACTAATAGGTAGCACTAGAAGTCTCTTCGATATTTAATGCAATGTAATTTTCTTTAGAACGGGCATCTTGATATTGCCTTGCTGCTATCCTGTGTCCTAACAAAGAAAAGGAAAAAAAATCCGAGTGTCTTCTTTCGGCCATAAAATGTTGATGTACCTAAGGGGCATTAGTTTATTTCAGGGCGAAGGAAAGCCACCCGAAACTTTAAGTTAAACTTAAGGCTTCTCGTTCCGCACTTTGCATTATCTTTCTGTGAAACCACTTTCAATGTAATTCGCATAAAAGGGTAGACGCATGAATTTATGCTTTCTTACTTATTAATACTGGTTTAGTAAAAATGGAATGTTATTGTGCGGACCATTTTGGTTCAACCTCGGTTTGTAGTTAGCCATTCTATGCCATTTCTATGTCGCAAGTAACCATATAAAAATAAAACATACTAAACAGGCTAAAAATATATTTTTATAAAAAACCAACAATGCCCCAAGCTTGAGTATCGGAAAACCATCACCAGATGTTTAAATGAGGGGTTTCCATTTATGTAATGATTTCCTATTAGCCCTTTTTTCTTTCTTAACACCTTGGAAACAGAAGATATGGATGTGCGGGGTGAAACCTTTTCCTGTTAGCTTTGCTCGAAAAGCATATTTGCAAAAATGTATGATAGTACTAGGGTAAAGTAGGATCATTTACATCTATAAAGATTTGTCCTAATTAAAATAAGTATTAGTAGTACGTATTCAATCCGCGACCACTCGAGTGTTTCATCCACAACAAAAAGCTAAATCTTTTCCTTCTTTTAAGAACCATTTAACATAAAGTTTAAATGGTATCATTTCATTTTTAATTTAATTGATATTTCTTCTCTTGTCTAAGCATATTTTTGATTTTTACTTTACCTAAAAACTGTTGTCAAACTGTTACCAATTCGAATGCGCTCTTTCGAACAAATTCTTTGTAATAATCCTATCTATATTCTATACATGCTATCTAAACTTCCTCGACTTCGAAATATTGTGATAGTCTCGAGAAGATCTGCGCCCATCAAGAAAAATAATAAAATCCGCTCTAAGCAGCCGCGACTCATCAAAAAAGTCAAATTTATAAGTAAGTACAAATTATATAAATATGGGAAAAAAATGAAGTATGCACTAATATTATAGATTTTTACATGCTTAATTTTAATACAAAATGTGCACTTATTTTGTTTAGTGTAAGGTCCGGACCTCGGTGTAATATTGATCGAGTTATTATAAATAAGAATTATTATAAATAAAAAAAAGGCCAATTGAAACTTTGTGTTAAATAAAAGAAATAAAGAAATCCGTATATCTTTCCAGTAAAGTAATAAAATGATTGAAAATCGGAAGTAATTTCCTTAAACATTAAATTCCTTAGCGTTAACTTTGACTCAAAGTGCCTGGAAATTATAAAAAAAAAATTGTGAAACACGTCCATAGTTTCTAGGGGAATTAATGCTGGAGTCCAGGGCTTTAGCAAAGTCTACTTCGTTATCCATGACGCCGTCCAGACGAATTTGACATTTTATTACCTCACAAAAGCCAGCAACAACTCAAACTCATAAAAAAAAAACACAAAAAAAAATAATAAGTCGGTGGGAGAAATGACTCAATTTGGTCCTTCGGGTGTCGTCGGCAGTGTCGTGTCCTCCCCACGTTTTAGTTGTCGGCTTCAATTTTTTTTTGCTTCGACCTTTCTACCTGGCGTGAATGTTTTTCCAGATATTATACATTATTCTTGTGCTTCCTTCTACGTTGTCTGCTCAGAGAGCACGTATTGTCTATCAGACAGTTTCAATGCCTTATTAGGTCTAATCAAGAGAGCAAACTTTGTCCATCGTGCGATTAAATGCGGTCGAAGCAGGTCAGATGTGCATTATAAATAAAAGAAGCCCAGTGGGTTCCAAAGGTGAAGAGATTAAAAGAGTCATTCCATAGAAAAGTTGCACAAAATCGATTTGTTATGTATTGATTTTATCCTTATTTGTAGATTATTGGCTCTTTTCGTAAAATCAAGTTTTCATCATTTAACAACACAGAAGAATTATTAATTAAAGTAATGTTAGAGAGTCTTGCAGAATCGAAGTCATGCTCGGGATTTTTTATTTCTTTTTTTGACTCCGCTCAAATTTAATCGGAGAGAACAAATGCGAAACTCTCTTAGGGTGCAAATAAAGAAACTCTCTGGTTCGCTACCAAACGTTGTTGCAGCTTTGCTCGTACGTTGCACGTTTTTTCACCTTTCTTTCATTAGTATCAATTTGCTTACCGATCTTAACCTTCCATATGAAATAGCAGTTTCAGCTAAAGTTGGCTTGACCTTGGGTCTGTAGGAATCTACTTCTATATTTCCTTACACTAATTTTCTTCCTTCATTCATTTCTGCAGCTTGCATTAAGGCTTGCATCTGGTTGAAAATAAACCATAAATCATAAATTTAATTAAATTGCATTAAATTGAGCCCTTGCTTGACTTTTTTATGTTAAGCTTTCAACAACTGAAACGCATATTTGTATTTCGAGTGCTGGAGCTTGTATTTGTCTGGAATTGTTTGTTCTGGGAGCATTTCCGTGCGGCCGCAGGCAAAAACTTTCTGTGCTCGAACCCCCGAAACTTCAATTATGCATTAGGAGTGCCGAAGGGTACATGGAAAACATGGATAGGAGGGCATAGTTTTGGGCCAAAAAGCTTCCCTGCTCGAACGGACAAATTATCCAAGCAGTGGCAGCATGTTTGTGCCAGGATAACATCAAGCCCAAAACCAATGCCCCTCCTAACCACCTCTCGTACACTTCGGGATTACTGGACGCTGGTCTCTGGTCTGTCGGCATTTGCATATGCTATACATATGTGGTATAAAGGAAATGGGGTAAGAGGAGTGCAGGAGGCGAACATGGCATACCAGAAATATTGCAAATTGCTTTGCTTTGGCGCTGAGTTTGCTCTTATTATATGAAAATTTGCTAAACAATAGCAATTGAATAATAATGATAACGCCACTGTTGGAGGCCGCAATTTGTGGTTGGTTAGGCTGATGAAATTATCTGTGCTTATTTTGGCTACTGCTTTTCCCCGAAGGAAATAATAATGTTATTGTCTAAGTATGTATATAGAGTTTGCGGAGAGTGCACTAAAAATTCACAAGTCCTAATTTTCTCGAGCTAAACTGACTTTTGGATTGGATTAAGTTAAGCTGAATAGACCTCGAGTTAGCAAAAACGTTCATATTTCGCACATGAAATCATAAAGTTTCGTTTATTTAATTCTTTATATTTTTTTTTATTCCCAAGGAAGAGTTACAAATTGTATTTTGTGAACTTTAATGTTATTTTTAAAGAAAATGTCTGCTTGCTGAAGCCTGCTTCTTTTCTCGTTATTATTTCACACGCACCGAAGAGGGAAGGACCTCTTCCTGCTGATTCCGCATTCAAGAGAGCTGCTGTTGCTGCCGAGTCCTTGTGCCAAACGCAGCAGTCTATGTGTGTGTTACCGCAAAATTGCATTGCGGTTGCTCTAAGCCCAGAGGAGCATAATTCTGCATATATGTATGGATACAGGGCAGGACACCATTTGCATTCTCCCTTGCTCCCAGCCTTAGATTCCCTCTGCCTCTATGTGATGATGGTAAATATTTTCATTGAACGTATGATTTTCACACATATCCCGTCTTTTGAAAAGTGGTCTGGTTGGTGTTCCCTTTCTGACAGCTACATATCTCCCTTAAGCCCTGTATTATGCTTTAGAATTGCTGCACTCAGAGAAAAAGGTCTAAAGTTTCGGTAAATTTTACTTAAAAAAAAAATATTCCCAATTTTGTACTAAAAGCCAATACTAAATAGTACGTCGTATATTCGTATAGGCAAGTGTACCAAGTTAGTTGCCATTAGCTGAGCTCATTTGTCATCGAAAATCTGCAGGAAGTTGGAGGCATTCGATTTGCGGCAGTATCTACGTGCGGCGCCACATTGACGAACATTTCCACTATAAGGTTTCATAGTTTCAGGTTTAATTACCACCGACAATCCACCACACCCCTGGGCACGCACACAATCCGCTCTAGCACTCCTGCGCTCTGGGGGAGGTTTTATACTCCACCTGCATGTTGGCGGCTAATAAACTAAATTGCTATTGGCCATAAAACAATCTTGGAGCCAAGGGGGACGAACACACACAGAGCGGAGGACGTGATAGAGGTTCAAAGGTGGAACTTCGGCCATAGACACTGTCCTTAACAATCGTCGATGACAGCCACAACAAAAACGGCAACAACCGCAACGCCAACAAACTAATTTAAACGCTTATAAAACAAAAAAAGTGATCCCAGAGGCGTAACTAAAGAGAATTTGATGGAACTGGATATATTGACAGTATACAACGTATCCTTGCTGCTCGAGCCCTGGTGGTTATCCTGACTAATAAAAAAGAATTGTAATGCTTTTTTTTTATCAAAAAGGGGAAATCGGGCTTATAGATTTTTTACTTTTAAAGTTATACATTTGGGAAAAGAAACTCTTAAAATTACCTTTATTCTTTCCATATGCTTATTTGTTTGACCTCTTTTGAGTACGACCGACTGTGGGATATCCGGTACCCAAAGCTTTGTGGGTGAAATTAAAAGGCATATTGACATGGCTAGTTCACTTTGTTTGATTATTCTCGCATTTATGAAAAACTTAAATTTAAAACTTAAACAGAGCGGAAGGCAGAAGAAAATGTTGAGAAACTGCAGTGGTTGCATTTCATCTTCGCACTCACATCCAAAAGCTTCCCAGCTGGCCGGAAAAAATATTAATTTTTATAAGTGCTGAATATATGCAGAGTCGGTAGTTTGTCAAGGCGAAACCAGAATATCACTAGTCCTTCTTTTTTTTCCACTTCGTGTATAATCGTGAGACTCTACTCGAGGTTTAAAGTAAAGTGTTTCTTTAACAAAATCTTTAAAATGTCAGCTTGAGAAGAAGATTTAAGAATACTATAGTATTATTAGTACACGTATACTATAGTTTGTTATAATAGACTCTTTTTTAGGCTGATAAAATATATTTATTTATTTAGTAGCCATGACACGTAATATTATAATAATGTTGCGGTTTAGAAACTAGTAGGAGGATATGCACGATCTGCCTCCTTAGCATCTGCTCCTGCCAGAGCCAGGACTAGAAGGGCCACAATTCCAAGATAGATCTTCATGTTTTCGTGATGCTTTTCTGATTTTGAATAATCTAGTTCTCAAAAAGTGCCCCTATTTATTCAAATAATAAACCAAGGGAACCAATTCCAATTTTACGATTTAAAATGACGGAAATAATTTACAGTGGAAAAATGTGACCTTATAGAGGTATTTGATTTGTAGAAAAACAACCTTTTGCTGCCAACAAGTATGTAGATGATAGAGAATTTCGCAATACACAATAAATTTATCGTTTTATAACTCCTATGTACATAAATCATACGATTTTCCCAACAAGTTTTTAATGGTTTTCTAGGGCGGAAGTTGGCGTGGCCATGTTTTGAAACAAACTGCAATATATAGGAATATTGCCACCAAATTTGGTATCCTAGCTCTCTTATAGTCTCTGAGATCCGATTTTTCATACGGACGAACAAACGGACAAACGGAAGAATTTTGGTGACATTTTTTGTCCTTGTGTAAAAAGCATTTTACGGTAATTTGCGAACATTTCTAGCTGGCTCTCTGCCCTGTTTCCCGACCTCCCCGAGCATTTCATCCTTATTTCCTTTGTGTACCCACCAAAACCGGCGACACATTCAACAGAAATTAAGTTTTCAGTCTAGGGGCGTAGCTGTAAATTCCTTCAGCTCTCACATTTTCTCTTTTTCTAACCGATTCTTGTTGTTTTTTTTTTTCGTTGTTGATGTTGTTGTTGGTTTTTCCCCTTTTGCTTCCGTTTATGGCAGTGGCAACGACTACGTAAATGGATGCTTTTGTTCCGTTTTCTTCATTTAGGCACCCGTAGTGTGCTTAAATTCTTCACTCTGCTTTGCGTATCCTTCCCCGTTTTGTCCTTAATAATGCCCCACACGTGCTTACATTCGTCAGGAATAATGCTGTACTTTGGCGAAATGCGGGCTGCTTTGTTGCTAATTTTGTTTCAACTGTTAAATGTAGGAAATAATGCATTGCAACTTGCTTACTTGTGTTCTTTTCACTGTTGTTTGGCTTGATACTGTTATTAGCCGCCGCCGCCAGTGCGAACTATGCGCAGTGAGCGAATGGGGCGGATTTCCCCTGTAAACAGGATTGTTTGCCCAGCCCGCAAGTTTGTTGGCTTCCCTTGTGGTTACGAGGGCATTGACGCTAGTGCTTAAGCTAATATTTTTAAAGGCAATTGTTGAAGTTTTTAGGGAAATTATTTTCTTATTGAATTAAATAAAACTCAGCCTGGCTAAAGTATAGTTTCCTTCTACCTTATGCTTTTAAAAACCCAAAAGAAAAGCTGTATTTGATTGTCCCAACTGTGCGATGCCGTCGGAAAGTATGCAATTAATTGTTGTCATTGCACACTTTACTTCATTTAGGATCATTAACGGAATACTTATATTTTAAAGGTAGATAAAAACCCATATATGATGGAGCAAACAGATATAAGTTTAGTAATCAGTGGTTCTGAAATAACTTACCTTACACGCTAACCCTTTTTTTTGTAGAACTCCGTAATCATTAACATTAAAATCAATGGGACTTGCAATGATAAAGAATAATGCGGTGGATTTTAATCGACGCTTAGTAAGCCTAACATCGTTTAAAAGCCATCTAAATCAGGGGAAAACCCAGCAAGTAACTGTGAAATGGAGCAAAGAGAACTGCGCAAACTATTGGAAAATCAATAGTGCTATGACCTTTTCCATAAAACAAAAAAAAAAGACTACTTCAAGTATGTATGCATTTACAAACACGTTCGTGGATGCAGTTGTGAAGCGCATAAGCCGAATTCCCAAGGAAACGTACTGCAGTGGCAGACAAAAAACTTGATAACTTCAATTTCTTGTAGTCCTTCGACTGACTTTTCATTTTTACAGCTTTTTATCGCAAAAATAAACACTTTGCCGCACTACGTCGTTTGCAGTTGTCGAACCGGACGGATATACATACACATAACTACAGATATATGCTACTTTTTTCCGATTTGATTACATCTAGTCTGAGTCAAGCTTTGCACGGTCACGTGTAGACAGGCAATGAAATAAAGGTGGTTTAAGAAGGAAGAAGGTTTCTTGTGCCATTAGGTTACGTAACTGTCTAGAGCGGAACAGGCCACAGGCAAGAAACCGAAAGAAAGGAAACGTTTTCGTGAAAAATGGAATAATAAAAAAATATATAAAGGAAGATTATTCAAAAAGTAGAGTTTTTATACTCTTGAAAATGTATTTAATCAAATTACCACATAAAAGAACTTAAGGTACTCATTTTTCTAGAAATTAATAGAGTGGGAGACTCGTAGGATGGGATACAAGATCCTGAATTTGTATATATTACATATTCATCTCGTCTCCTTTTGGTCTACCTTGCTAATTATTGAATTACTTTTTTGTTCTCTTTACAGGTAAGTTTCCACAACTAGAGATCCGAGAATGTTTACTCCTGGGTTTGTGATCAAAAATTGGCTATATGCCATATTGTAATCTATCACAACTACAAAAGAGAGTGCTGCCATGGCACCTAGTTGTATGCCACGGATTTTCTTCTCACTTTGGATTAGCAATTTCTAGCTACTTTTAGAGCTCTTTATTGATAACACTCTTTTGGGGCTTAGCTTTGCTGGCTTAATGGGTAACACTTAAGTTAAAATTTTTAAAAATCAAAAATTTTATTTGTTGCTTGAATGATGCTTTAGGGCCTTAGATCCGGCAAAGGTTTTTAACTGTCAAAATTTTACATTCTCTTAACGCGTTTATCTCGAATCCACTTATTCTTCATGGAAAAATAGGACCTACGGAGAAATGTTATACGTCCGACATTTTTTTTTTGATATAACAAAAAATCTGTTTTACATTATAAATTTACAAGATTTCGATTAAATTAAAAAAAAAAAAATTTGCGTTTTTTTTTTTTTTTTTTTTTTGAGTTACTTAGATGTTTTCTTAATAAAAGGGTACAGCAAACATAGTCGCCAAACTTATTTAAAATTAACTTATATACCTTAGACTTGGATCTTTAAGTTATTTTGGGACAAGGTTAAACACTGTTGAGTACTGGGTATAACAAGTAAAGGATTCTCACTTTCTACGAAAATTTGCAATGTCATTCAAAGCTTACCTAAATTGTTTCCCTTTCCAAACGGAATAACGTCTTGCGTGTATTTTGTTTAAAAACAAGTTTATATTATTAATCCTCTGCTACGTCCCCCTGTTTTTCTGGGTGTATACTTTCCAAACCATGCTTTGAAGCTGTTTGTGTAGATTGACTTCGTGTAAATAGGCTAAATGCCCAAGTGCACAGGTAAATGGCGATTTCTTGCGCCTAGAATTCCCAATCTCCTTTGGTATCCTTCTCCGCTTGACTTCACTCGGCTGACTCATCATCAGCCGTTCGCTTTGGCCATATTGTCGTTCTCAACTGGCAAGCGAATGCAATTAAGCAGCACGAATCGCCTGGCTCCGAGGCGGTGCACTCAAAAAGGGTTGAAGGATCTTGAGAGTGGTTTGTTTGCCAGCCAGACGTAAAACTGTCGCCGAAAACTGGCAAAAAAGCAACGACTGCAGCCACCGTTTGATATTGGCTTTGCAGCGCATGCCAAAAAGGACACGCTACACGACAAAAATTGAAACTACATTTAGCTGGAACAACAACGTTGCGAGAACGGCCCAAAGGATTCACGTATATATGTATGTGGTGTGGGCCACATTTTTTGTGTCTCTTCGATGTAGTCCGTTGCCGGCATCACAGTTGCAGAGTCCTTCACATCGCTCAGTTGCTCTGGTGCTCTGTTCGGTTAGTTGGCGAATTCCGGCGCGTCAACAGCTTAGTGGAAGAGAAAAAGAAAAAAAATCGGAGAGTTGAAAGGATTTAACAATTTGTCAGCTTAGTTTTAAATCGACACTGTGTCTGGTTCTCCCGTGACTCACAATGGTGGCTATCACTTTGAACTTGAATAGTAAGTAAAGTCCTTAACCAGACATCGATCTAACTTCTACACAAAGAATATAATAGTCCATATTTCACTACGGCTGGAATTTGCAAACCAAATTTTATTCGTTGGCATATTTTAATTAAACCTTCGAGCTCACAGAAGAGCTGGCGTGGTACGCAACACAGTTTCTGCCTTGATATGTACATTCTCCTAAAGGGAGATAATGAGGTTAAAGTCGGCCTGGCACACGCCCATGCAACCCCCTTCTAGTTGCTGACTCAGACGAATAAAGCAATTAAATTCAAATTAAAATGCTTCTATGAATATTATGCAAGAGGCAACAGAAGAAAGCTCTTATAGCTTTTTTCTATAGTGCGCACAAGAGTTTTCAACGAAAAGTTTTTATGCCAAAAGATGAACTAAGTTAATGTGTACTTCATTAAGTTGAAATTTGCTTTACACTTAGGTGGTATTAAAAAGTTACACCGAAAGTTCTCGTTATATATAGGTATTTATGTGTATACAACAATACGATAAATGAAGTTGGCTTTTTGTACCCGGTGCCCATAGGGAACAAGGATGTTATAACTTCGAGCAAACCGAGAATGTATGTAACAGGCAGAAGGAAGCATCTCTGGCCCCAAAAAGAATATATGTACATATATTCTTGATCAGCAACACCAGCATAGTCGATTAAGCCATTTCCTCCTGTCCGTCCGTATGAGTCAACAGATCTCAGAGACTATAAGAGCTAGAGCCTCCAAATTTAGGGACAGAATTGTCAGTTTGTCATATTAAGTATTGACTTACGTTTGTACGTTTGACCAAAAAGTGACTGAAAACTGCAGAACAGAGAGGGTAAACCAGAAGTGTCGAAAAATAACTTAATTTATTCTACTGTTGAATACATGAAACAATAGTTCTAATAAATCTCGTCATTATACTACCCCCACAGGAGCCATTTTTGATGTTATCCCCAACAAAATACCTGTTTAATTTGAATTAACACACGTTGTGGGTCAGGACTTTTAATTAAAAAATGCAAAATGTCAACGGCTCATTTTATTTCCGCTTTTGTGGGCAAGTGGCAAATTCTCTTCCTTGCTTTCTCTTCCGGAAAAAAGGTGCAAATATTTTAATTGAGGTCAACAATTTGTGCTACGGTGTGGGGGATGTGTACGCATTTTATGTTGCTGCTTAAACAGGTGCTTATGGAGTACAGAGGTATAAACTAGATTTTTCAATGCACCCTGCTAAATATGTTTTTATGTATGCATGTATATAAGTACATACATCATAATTATAAATTCTGACCATGACGAACGAACTAGCAATGGAATTGTCGACTTAACATAAGGCGGAATTCTCATCAAACACGTAGATATGTACATATGTATGTATATTTAAGTTTTGGTTATTCGCACATGTTCACAGTATGAAAATAAATGTAGAAATTAGTATATCTTTAGGTGGACTATCCACTATACGACTATTTTCGGCTATCGCATTAAAATGGGATTAGGTGTTTCCATTAGTCCAGAACTGAATTTTGCATTTTCTTCCAAGAAAGAAGGTCAGCGTCGGGAAGCAGGTTTTACATTCTCCCACCGGAGGCAAATTAATTCAGTATTTTCAGAACATTGTAATAAATACTCATTTTTTAATAGCCCGTTTTGCACATCCGCTTAAAATCACATCAATCGCATTCAACATGAAATTCTTACGGAAAAAAGTCGATGCTGTGAGTTGATGTAGATGCGCCTCTGTGTAAGAACACTATACAAAACTTTATTAACACGGGGTTACTATAACTTTTTAATGGGAAAAATTCAGCATTTGGCCCGAAATGCAAAATCGCAAAGAGAATAGAACAGCTGATTTATGTTTTTACATTACCGCGGGCCGATAAATGGCTAAAAAAGATAACTATCTTGAAAATGGACTACAGTTGGACACGTTAATTTATCCGTGGGCAGGAATTGGCATAAGTTAAAAAATATTTTTAAAAATCAAACAAAAAAAACATTACAAATTGAGAAAAAAGTAATAATAACAAAAGCTAAATAAGCTGGAAAATGCTCTGAAAATAAGTTTAGGAAGCCATACACCATTAATCAGGTGAAACCTAGAGAGAAACTTCCATTCATGCTTCCATTATTCGTCCAGTAATCAAAACAATATTTCTACGTGGATATTCCTACGTGCCTGACGTCCCTAATATTTTGGGATTTTCGCGAATAAAAATCGATCGAGTTGGCAGCTCCGCAGCCGAGGAAATACGAACCTGTGCGCGAAGCATTTAGCTTCCATTAAAGTTTCGCGAAAGCGGCATCGGAGGCGTCCATTTTTTCAGCTTTGGAGAATAAATTCATCAGAAAGAAAAGCATTGTTTTGACTAAAGGCACATGTAAGTTGGGTAAACATTATCTGTAAGGCAGAGGTAGCTCTTTATCGTTCCTGCCGGCTGTATGTGCGACTTTTTCGTTGACGAAAAAACAAACGCATCGCATGGTCGTAAACACAAATTCAGCAAAAGGGCACAAAAGGCTTCTAGAATTCTTACCGAACTTATGTACGTAATCTGGTCAAGATTATTGTATTACAAAAGCTTATCAAAAGCAGACGCCCGACACATGTTTTGCCAATCCTTTCGCTAAAATTTGTCCGGCCACATCGAGCTTTAAAGAGCAGGAGCCGCCTAAATCTCACTTAAAGCCCTTCCGGATAGCTTCTTAAACCTGTACATGTACCTTTCCTCCCCCCAGCGAGATGGCCAGTTCGCAAAATCTACCTCCAGAGCTTCACCTTGGGTTCCAGTGCCTCAACTGCCAGGTTGCCGACTTCCGGGGCCGCCGCTATAGCTGCGCCCTGTGCCCAGACTACCATGTGTGCGGCGTTTGCTTTGACGCCGACCTTGTTCCGGAGGTGCCCCCCCACCTATACTACCATCCTCTGAAGGTGTACTATACCCGCGCCGAGTACCAGCTGTACTTCAATGCCGATGGCGAGAACTATTCCATCGATAATCCCATGATCCAGAGCTACAAGTGTGCTCTGTGTGAGCTCCGCGGCCTGACTAGCTTCGACCTGTACAAGCATCTCTCAGAGTTTCATCGTTCCCATCGCGACTACAAGGCATACGTCACTATGGTGTCCGCTTATTACCAGGCGGAGCTTCTAGTGGCCCCCGACGCCCTGCCGCAGGAAGATAAACTCGGCTTACGCGAGCGGCGTGCCATTGTTGACGTTCTATTGCCGCCCAGCCAGGCAGGCGGCTCGATCCAGCCTCAGCCCCGCAGGGGCTTTTGCGCAGATGGCTTGACCCTGGCTCAGCTGCTGGTACATCTGAAAATGCTTAACTTGACGTCCCCTGAATTTCCCATTCGCTGCGTGGAGATCCTGAAGCGGGCCAATGCGCTCCGAGCTCAGCAGACTGGCCAGGAGGTTGTGAAGACAGCCGAAAAGTACATCAGTCTTATTGAGCATGAGGTGGCCACCGGTCTGGGCGAGCGCCGCCTGCGTCTCGGACGCACATCTAACGGACCCGTACGCCTGCTTCAACGGAGCAGCGGAGTTTTCGTGGTACCCAATGCCAGTAATGTTTTGGGATTGCGTCCCGCTACCAGCCGCCAACTGACCCTTCCGCGCCGCCAAGGGCTCGGCCAGGACGAAGTGCGCTGGTTCAATTCCACAGCTGATAACGAAGCCGTTGGTTTGGTGGAGAGCCTTCGCAAACATCACCGAGCTCAGCAGGCAGCGAAGGCGCCAAAGGCCTCCCAGGATACTGAGGAAACCAAGGCCACTGACCGCAACGAGGGGCGCTTCCTGTGCGCCAAATTCATAGCTGATAAGCCACCAAGCCGCAACCGCGTCGGAACCAAGCAGCTAAAGGCGAACTTCACTGAGGCCATACTCTGCTCGATGTTGTCGGAGGAAGAGCTCAGCGAATTGCCGTTGAAGCTGTTTGGTCCAGATGCTATAAAGAGCCTGCCAAATGGGGGAAAGAAGAAAGTATCTTCCTTTTTTTGGGTACCTCTCCCACGCAAGCCGACTGCTTTCAACAAACGATCTATGAAAGAAACGAAGCACTTTTACAAGGCTCTCGACGAGTACAAGGCCTGGGCGGATAACCTGAAGATAGAGGCAGACAATAATAGGGCAGTCCTGACCGGCTCGATGGCTGAGCAGCCAACCAGTTCAAACTCTCATGGTAATGGTGATGGGAGTGGTGTGCATGGAAACCGGAATGAGCTGGCAGTGGTGGAAGCTTCTGCAGCCAGATCGGACGCTGAGATTTTGGAATTGACCATGGCCAGTATCATTCAGGGCATCGATGCGATTATTGACGACGACGACGACGACTATGACGATTATTGATCTCCAATTAAACACGCAATATCGTACAGAATGAAGCATTTATTTAGCATTTTATATGTAGATTCTTTAAATAATAAAACACCAGCTGCCGTAAACGATAAACAAAATATAGCTACTTTCAACAGCCCAAATAATTTGATTTTAGAGAGAATTATTTTCTGAGATAGTCTGTCTCATTTCTCTCTTTTAAAAACAAACAAAGTTTTTGAAATCGAGTTGGCAGTGTTTTTCCAATTCAAGCCCAGGCGGCGCTCTGTTCTGTTTCGTTTCGATTATCAAAAGTTTCCGCTCGATATTGGAGTCGTTGCAAAAGCTAGAAAATAATTTATATACATATATCGTGTTCGGGAGTATCCGATATCCCCGACTTTTATTCGGAACTGCCGCAAGTTCGCTGTCGCTGTCGTTGTCGTTGAGTGGAATGGCTGCCAATTTTCCGGCGGTGCACCGAAAGTGCCTGAGCTGCTCGGCCCAGGGCGACTTGGGGCGCCGATACGAGTGCTGTGTCTGCGGATCGGAGGTCATCTATTGCGGCAACTGCTTCGACGAGGGCCGCAACAGTCCGACGCACAAGCACAAGTACTATCATCCCATGAAGGCCATTTACAATCGGGCCTTTTTCGAGCTTTTCTTTAGCGGCGAGAGGCTGGTAAATGACGAGGCTCCGCAGAGCTACAAGTGCCCATTCTGCGATGAGATGGGATTCACAGCCGAGGAGTTGCAGGTGCACGTGGTGGAGAATCATGGCGAGCATGCGGATGGCCCTGCCCTGGTTGCCATTCTGGTGGCTATGAACCAGCCGGCGACGACGGGCAAGGCTGTAGTGGCCAGTGCTCAAGAATTGGCGGGGGAAGAGGATAAGGGTGAGTGTGCAACTGCAAGAGGGAGCAGATTGCCTCCTGGTGTGGGCAGTGGGCAGTGGGATATTTAAGGAATCGATTGTGCTGTGTGAGAATGTTTTCTGTCAGCTTGAAACATCGGTCTGTGGCACTTTAAGGGCAAATTTTAAATAAAGGGAATCGTGATAATAAATGTTAAATGTTAAATATGCTTGAAATACTGATGCGAATATGACGGACGCGTTTTATACAAAAACCCTTTTTTTTCTGCTCATAGTTTTATTCGTTTTTGCAGCTTTTTGTCCTTTGTCAGTATTGCTATAGATAGTATTTGGCACGTTGATTTATTATAAGAGTTATGGCTACTTACATGCATGGGGTTATGTTGCTTTCCTTCGGAAACAATATACAACAAAAATAAGAGAGAAAGTTAACTTCGGGAACCCGAAGATTGTATACCCTTGCAGCTTGCAATCTAATAATAATTTGGTAAACAGGACGTGTGAAAATTTAAGTGCAATCTGGCGATAAACATGGGAGTTTTAAGACAATTCAGTTGTTCACTCCCCATCTCGCTTGCACTTTTACTCACCTCAGATGGTTAGTTGAGTCTCGAACCCTGGATTTGACTTGGGAGATACAAAACGAAATTGTCGATCTAGCCATGTCCGTCTGTCCGTCTGTCCGTCTGTCTGTCCGTGTGAAACAACAGATCTCAGAGACTATAAGAGCTAGAGTTACAAAATTTGGTGACAACATTGGAATCTGTTGCACGCAGATCAAGTAAAATTTGGCCACGCCCACTTCCGCCCCCGAAAATGATAAAAAACGGTATATAACCATATGCGTGATTTTCGGCGTAAAGTAAATAGATAGACTTAATAAGTAGGCAGTCGTGGACGTGTTCTAAAAATTTGAGCAAAATCGGATAATAAATATAGAAGTTAATAAACAATAAAGTTTCTGAGAGAGAGAGAGAGAGAGAGAGCGCGCACGTGCGTGTTGCTCAACATGTTCCTAGGAACATTTGTCTTTGTTGGGTGTTGCTCAGCATGTTCCTAGAAACATTTGTCGCTTTTAAGTGTTGCTCAACAAATTTCTAGCAATATTTTTCTTCATTTGACAGAAAATGTTTTATTTTTCCATGTTCATGTGCTGTTTAATTTCACCCACAATGCTTTGGGTACCGGGTATCTTACAGTCGGTCACACTCGACTGTAGCTTTCCCACTTGTTTTTTCTATAATTTGTATTTTTAAAGTTAATTGGAGTAATAGTTAAGGAGAGTCTGGGAAACATGTGCGCTTTTGGGTACCGGACACTCGACTGTAGCTTTCTTACTTGTTTTATATTCATTTTCGGATCCTTTCCCCGGTATGTGTTATACTCGTCCGATCCAACCAGCTGTTACTTATACAACTCCTGCAATAGAAAGAAAAACTCTGGATAGTTTCGTCCAGATAACTTAGAAACGGCGAGATTGGTTTGCTTATAAAAAGACAGACCAAGAATATATATATTTTTTTAACTTCCGACTAAACTAATAATACCCTCAATGCAAGGGAATAACAAACTGCAAAGATGACGTCACTCTGCTCGGATGGGAGGAAAAAGCTGAGCTAAGGGTAACAAGGGCCGTCCACCCTCAACCGCAACTATCCAAGGCGGCACCCCAATGCACAAATATTGAATTACTGTAACCAAGCCCCCTTCTCCTTCTTTCGCCACACAGCCACTGAAATTCGCTGCCAGGAGAAGTCCCGCGGAGGCCTCAGCTATGAGGTCATCCTGGCCGAGCCGGCACCCAATGTGGCCGTGCCTAAGCGTCCGGTCACCCCCGGCAAGAACGTCAGTGTTGAGGAGATTGAGCAAAAGCTAAAGGCGGCCGAAGAGCGTCGCATTGTAAGTACAAACGAATCTCTGTTATCCATTTTAATTAAACTGCAACTTCGGCTTTATTAAGTTAATTTGTAGCTGTGCTTTTGGGAGAAATTTATATAATATTTTCTGTATTTTGCTATCTTTCGCAGTCTCTGGAGGCCAAGAAGATGGCTGATATATCGAATAAACTGGCCAAGGTTGAAGAGGCCACTCGTAAGAAGGATGAGATCACTAACGAGTTCATCACTCAGACCAAGGAGCAGCTGGAGTCAAAGATGGAGCTGCATGTGGAGAAGAGAGAAGCCATTATTAGCGACATGAAGGAAAAACTAAAGGTAATATACAACCTTAGTACTCTTGCCATTGAAAATAATTTGATTTATTACATTTTAACGAAACACAGATTCATGCCCAGGAAATAGAGAAGACGCGTGAAACTTTAGAGCAGCAGAAGGCCAATGAGCAGAAGGCTATTGAGGAGAAGTTAAAAATCGCCCAGTCATTGCGCGATGAGAATATTAAGAAAATGTTGGATCGTCTAAAGGAGCATGTGAGTGAGAGCAAAAAAATGCATGCCTTATTAATTCACTTGAACAGAACATTTACATATGTCTATGATTAAGGCTGTATTGTTCTCTATTTGTACGTCTCCTTACCTTCGACCACTTTATTTACATCAGTCATTAGCTTTTTCTGTAAAGCCCATTCCTAATTCCTACTTTCGATCCTAGCTTAGCAAGATAGAAAAATCAAAACCAGGCAGGAACCTAGCTTTGGGAAACCAAAGTTTCTAGAGTCGGCAAATTTCTGGTATGACTCTTTATTAAAAATTTTGAGTACCTAGAGCTTTTATTAGAGGTTTGAAAGCATCCGTAAGGGTCTTACCTGAGTGCGAGCAAGTCAAAAATACATAAAGTACTTTTTATACAAATTTAATGCATTCAAGCTACGAGCTCGAGTGTGACCGACTGTGAGATACCCGGTACCCAAAGCACTGTGGGTGAAATTAAATGACACAAATACATGGAAAAAGAAAATGTTGAAAAATAAGGACAAATGTGACTGGGAACATGTTGAACAACATCCAAAAAATGTAAATGTTGCTAGGAGCATGTTGAGCAACACTCTAAAAAGGCTTATGTTGCTAAGCCCATGTTGGGCAACACGCATTGGTGCTGTCAACACAGTACGAGAAGAAACATACACAGAAACTTTATTGTTTAATAACTTCCATGATTATCATCCGATATTACTCAGAATTACAACAATAGCTTAGTTACGCGTTTTTATAATTTCCGGGGGCGGAAGTTAAAGTGGTTAAAGTATTTTCAACAGTTAAAAAAGGAAAACTGGAGACTCTTTAAATTAAAAATAATACTATTCCCCAAAACATGTCCCCGAAAACAGTTAAATAATTTTCCGTTGACAACATCAGTACCAGTATGTGTGTGTATATTGTATATGTAAATATTTGTGTTTGATCTCATGTACATATCATTTATTTGGTTTCATTTCTCTTATATCCTCTCATTTAGAACACAATCAAAATTGCCGAAATCAAATCGCAGAACGATCAATTGGAATGTCAAAAGCTCGAGGAGAAGGCACGCATTTATGAGAACAAATTGTTCGCCGCCGAGCAGAAGCGTGAAAAGGAATTACAGAAAAAAATTGAAAAAGTTCAAAAACTAGTACGTTGTTTCTGCCACAAAATTAAATCTTCTCTTTTGAGTACCGCCATTAACTAGCAGACGTGGATGCATCGGCTGCCAACTAATTTCTACCTTATTTCTTTAATCTTTGCAGGAGCGCCGCGCCGAGTTAGTGCGCCAGAACAAGGCCCAGGCCCAGGATATGGACGGCCAGCAGCAGAGCCCCATTGCCTCCTCCGGTTAGAGAGCAGGCCAACGTGTACCGAGAGCTATGCAGAGCATGGATCGCCATTACTACTACTGCAAATAATGGCAACTACGACGAAAAACACAGCAACAGCAACAACAAACACACTGCAAACACCAACACATATTTCCCAAGCAAAAAACAAAAGAACAAACAAAAACATTTAAGCAGAAACCAATAAGCTTCAAAAAATGCAAGTATTATAAAAGGGAGAAAAGGAAAGGCGACGAGTGGAAAGGCTCAAGACTCAGAAAAGCGTGCTCAGAGTCACGAACATCAAAACGAAATACTAAAAGCAACAAAAAACTATTGCATAATGCAAATTAATGCAAAATACATTTATTAAAGGAAATTTACATTTAACACCCAACAGAAAAGGTCTGGTAGAAAAAATCAATAACCGGCCACTTAATATTTATGAATTCGCTTAAATTTTCCCGTTCTTTCGTTATGTTTCTGTAAAGTTCTCGACTTGCTTGCTTGTCATTGTTTTAAATTTTGAAGTTGCAGTTAATTTTTGCTTATTGAATGTATTTTGAAATAATTTGCACGAAACCCCAAAAGCCATGTGTACTTGAAATGTAATTGCCTCTTTAATCTGTAGTTGCTTTTGCAAGTAAATCATTTTTCAACGGATCTTTCATTTATATGAAGTATATGTATAACTTAATTTATTAATTTTCACAAAATAAAAGAATAACAATCAAAACACAAACGTAACGTATATATTTTGTATGTTTTGCATTTTGTATCTACATATAAATGCATAAGTGTCAAGCAGAAGGAATACATAAGAAATGCTTATAAAAATAAATAAAACAAATGGAATACAATATACAAAACAGAAGGCATTTTTGTTTTATTTACAAAAAGCATTAAAAATTAGGCATTAATATAAATAAACAAACAAAACACGATACAATAAAAATACTTACAAACAAATTCATATATGTAAAATTATATGGAAATGCATATTTTGTCTAACGTCAAGTATTTAGAAAAAGGCGAGGATTTTTGGCCTCGGTATTATGGGTTAATTCAAAATTAGTGGGGATTATGAAAAACAAACAACAGAATAAGTTGAAGAACAAGCAAGACGAACGTTTAGGCAAAATTTTTGGCGCAAGACCTGAGAGCTCTTCCGATTTGATTTCGCCACCCGAAGACTCTGTAAGGTTAGCTTTAGCTTATATCTCTTAAACCGTTAACCGTATATCAATTGTGTATTCGTGTAAAACTACATATGGCTAATACAAATGAGTATCCCCAACACAAAATGCTCTCCCAATAAAATAATAAAGCATACGCAAAACAACACAACTCTACACGCACAGGCACGAAAATCTACCCAAGACATGTGAAAGCTTTCCAAAAAACAATTAAGAAAAACGAAAAAAAAGGTAACCATTGCAAGTGAATCAATACAATTGATAAAATGCTTCGATATTTACTCAATTTACTATGTATCTATATATAATCAAATGCAATATTTAAGCCGACGGAAACTTTTGTATGCGAAATGAAAACGTTTGTGTTGACATTCACCACATTAATTGTCTCGATACATTACCCAGAAAAAATTCGATCGCTTACGAAAACATGATTTCTAAGTTGCTTGCTAACATTAATTAAGATTACATAAGCAACCGATAACTAATGATCATATAAGCAAGCAAAACTCTTATAATAAATGTATAATAAAACTGCATAATACAAATAAATGAGATATTTATAATTGGTATACAAATCATTCGCAATTTGAAAATTCGACCACTTCATGTGAGACTTTGTTTTTGCAACAGAACACATTCCAACTGGTTGTCTTTGTGTCTTTGCAAAGCCGAATTATATATTAATTTAATGGATTTGGGGGTAAAAGAATGTGCACAAGCACCATTTCCTGAATTTGCTAACAAACGAAGGTTTTTCGTGAAATGGGGCTTAAGGTAAGTCAATCGAAGGGAAACAAGTAAGAAAGCTGCAGCCAAGTATACTCGAGAGATGCACGGTATCCAAAAGCATTTTCGATTATCCAAGCACCTGTCTTAGATTAAATACAATTTAAAATTCAACGAATGACAAGTTTTCAGCGCCACCTAGAAGAATGTAATGCGATCTGCTATCATTTCACACACACTTTCTCTCCAAAAGATGCAATCAAATTTGAAGCTATTTAGTGTGACAATCAGCGGTCTGAGTTTCGGGCTCACGTAGTTTTTGCAAGATCGGTCAGAGTGCCAACCGAGAATGTATGTAACAGGTTGAAGGAGGCATCTCCGACCCGATAAAGTAATACATATATTCTTGATCAGCATCACAAGCCGAGTCGATTTAGCCATGTCCGTCTGTCCGTCCGTTCGTCCGTCTGTCCGTATGAGTCATCAGATGTCAGAGGCTATAAGACCTAGAGTCACCAAATTTGTGGACAGCATTGTATCCCCTGCACACAGATTAAGTTTGTTTTAAAATATGGCCAAGCCCACTTCCGCCACCGAAAATCATAAACGCTATATCAGCTATAGTCGTGATTTTCGGCTCAAAGTAAATAAATAAATTTGTGCAGACTTTTTCTGAAAGTTTGAGTAAATCGGATGATAAACATGAGACATACATATGTACATATGTACATATAAGCAATGTGGATGAAATTTTAAGGCGGGTCCTAAAAATTTGCAAAAGCAGGCTATGTGGACGTGGCCAAATTTTAAAACAAACTTGATCTGCGTGCAACAGATTCCAATGTTGTCGCCAAATTTGGTAACTCTAGCTCTTATAGTCTCTGAGATCTGTTGTTTCACACGGACGGACGGACGGACAGACGGACAGACGGACATGGCTAGATCGACTCGGCTAGTGACCCTGATCAAGAATATATATACTTTATAGGGTCGGAGATTTCTCCTTCTGCCTGTTACATACATTCTCGGTTGGCACTAACTTATAATACCCTTGTACCCTATGGGTACCGGGTATAAAAATATTTAACGCCATAAATGATTAGTAGGAGTCCCAAGTAACGTTTATGTCCATATTCGGTACTCTGAGTCCTTTGGTATGTCCTTAAAAAAAAAAAATAATACGGGAAATCACCCATAAAATAGAGTCCACAAAAATTGAATCGTAACCGAAATTGATATACAAATTTAATGCATATTCGCAACAGTGGGCATGAAAGGGTTAACTATTAGGTAAACAAGTAAAATAATTAAATTAACTAATAAAAAAATGAAATAAATTCAAGAGTTGTCTTAAGCTTTTAGCTTTTTTGCGGTAAATATAGCTATTCTGCCGCTCATCCGCTGGCAACACTGCTACACACCCCGCACAAATCATGGCATTTTGTGTACAATGGAAACACGGTCACACTGCGCCTGATAAATTCCAACGGATTGTGAATCACAAAATAAAAATTAAGTAAAAAGTGCACAACAGACAACAGACACCTTACATTACACATACGACACAATGGCCGCCACCCTCAAGCCCTACCTGACCGCCGTGCGCCACTCGCTGACGGCGGCAATGTGCCTGCAGGACTTCCCCTCCCAGGTGGTCGAGCGACACAACAAGCCGGAGGTGGAGATCTGCTCCAGCAAGGAGTTGGTTCTCACGCCCGTCGTCGTGTCCCGGAACGAACGCGAGAAGGTGCTTATCGAGCCCTCGATCAACTCGGTGCGCGTGAGCATCGCGGTAAAGCAGGCGGACGAAATCGAGCGCATCCTGTGCCACAAGTTCACACGATTCATGATGCGCCGCGCCGAATCCTTCATCATTCTGCGTCGCAAGCCCATCGAGGGATACGACATCAGCTTTCTGATTACCAACTTCCACACGGAGCAGATGTACAAGCACAAGCTGGTCGACTTTGTCATCAGTTTCATGGAGGAGATCGACAAGGAGATTAGCGAGATGAAGCTGGCGGTCAACGCCAGGGCTCGCACCTGTGCCGAGGAGTTCCTGAAGCGCTTCTAGGTGAGATACAATTACTGAAGCTCCCGAAGATAAATATCTAAAACTCAAATTTCCATTTCAGGTCAATGGGCGGCTTGTTACGACGCATTTAGTATTTCCATATCGGATTCAAGAATAAAGACGGCTTTTTTATTATGTATTTCCTTAATATTAATTGTGCTCAATTCGGAGCACTTGGGCCGCACCACCACATTGCCACGGCGTTCTCGTAAATCACTTCCTGATCCTGCCCCAGCTTATCCCCTTCTGGTGGCATTATTGGATCGAAAGCAGTTTCCGTGACGTTCATGGTAATATCCGCTGGATCGTTGCCGATGAAGTGGTATTGCCCCGAGCCGGTGGCCAGAATAGGCAGCACTGGATTTAAGGCGACCCCGTTGCAGCAGTCAGTGTGCAGGGGCAGCGAGGTCTGTTCTTTGTCACCACTAAGATCCCATATATTGAGGCCGCCTCTCGTGTCGCCGCTGAGTAGCCAACTGTGATCTGCCGTCAGGTCGAACTGGATGCGCTGGTTGGTGTCCACGTTGCGCTGGAACTCGCGCAACGGCGCCTTGTAGTTGCGCATGTCCCATTGCAAGAGTTTGCCGCATTTTCGTGCTCCGCTAAACAGAAACCACTCCCCGGACGCGGCCTCAGAGTATCGCAGCTGGGTGATTCCGCCTTTATGGCCGCCTAGTGTGAACAGTGGACCCTGCTTGGGGCTGCAGCGGAGGTCAAAGTGCTGGATGTATCCGTGCCAGTTGCCGCAGGTCAGGGTATTCGGATTTTCGCTGGTTTGCACAATGCACGAGATGGCAAACTTTACGGGATAATCGTCACAGATTCGGCCGGGCCTGGAATGAGGTCGACGATTTACATCAATGTCCCTGCGCATAGGGCATTTGGCAAGGCTTACCTGCTCGTGTCGAAGATCTTGATGCAGCGCTTGTAGCCCGCAAATATTCTCTGGCCGTCGGCGGAGAAGGCCAGCGAGATGGCCGCCATGACTTCGTCAACAGCATCGTATCCACTGTAACTGCATCGCAGCTTCCCGTCGAAGGCGTCCCACATGTGTATCGGCTCATGCTGCCGCGTGGCCAGCCAGCTAAAAGCAAAATGAAGTTATTTTCAATCGGGTGGCACAATGTTTATAAGCTGGTTTACTACTCACAAGCAGGATTCTGGCTGCTGGCTGCTCATAAGCGGATACCAGGCGCAGTCGTAGACCGTGCCGCCCTCGGGCACATGCACCGCCGACTGCAGCTTCGTCAGACAGCGTGTCGTCGTCTGCATCGTTGGTGTGGCATAGAGATCGGCGGGCAGCTCCATAACATGCATGCCGTCGAGATGCACAGGCATTAGCAGGCACGTTCCATCTGGGGACCAGTAGCAGCCTTTGGTGTAGTGCTGTGCGTCTGCGGACGAGGTCCAGCAGCGCCGTCCTAGCTCAAAGATTCTGCTTTGGAAATACTCAATGGGAGGCGGAGCAATCACATCAATTGGCTGATCATCTAGCCCGGCGGCGGTTGCCGGAATATGCGCCGTCGTGAGCTCCAAAGTGTCATCTATAGCGATGATGTTATCGCTCTCATCTTCCTCATCCTCATCCTCATCCTCCATCGTGGTCTCGGCCATCTGGCTCGTCTCCATAGCTGAGGTTGTATTCACGGATGCATTGGACGCTTGCAGCTTTAGCTTTAGTTTCTCCGCTTCCGAGAGAGTGACGCTCAGCTTGGGCAGCGACAATTCCACGCTCATGGTGCTGCTGAAGCTCACGTTGTGGTTGAGCAGGGACGCCGAGAGATCGTGCTCCTCCTCCATACCGCACATGCTGGTGCTCAGGTTTGGTCCTGAGAGTTCTGCCATGGAGCGGCTTCCTTGTTATCTCAGATAACTTATCTGCTCCTTATTTCTCGCGGTGTATCGCGTTCTTGCCGGTCAAAAATGAACAAGTATAGCAATAGATCATAATGCTGCGATTCGCTGGAAAAAGGAGCGGATTATCTCCTCCATGGCAACAGGTCACACTTAAAAGGCTCTTGACACATTTGGCGTTGCCATACTTTTCGAGGAAAGTTTTTGTTATACATGATTTTTCGCGCTCCACGTTCCTTGCAGCGATGGAACACATATTTTACATATTTTTAAATTTTTTTTTGTTTTTTTATAGCTGCCTTTAGCTGTTTTCATCTAATTTACCTATTTTATGATGGTTGAGATATCGTTGTAGGGGAACCAGTTCGCAGTCTTGGTTGGTTTACGATAAGTTGAAGTTATCGATGCTCTCGTGCCATAGCGCGGACATATTCAAAAATTCATAAAAGTTCATCTTTTAAAGGAAATTATTAATTTTTTATTCTCTACACAGTTTATTGGAAATTAAAGGCTATAGCTAAAATTGCAACGCTGCAATGATACCGAAAAGCAGTATGTGAGTAGTAATGGACACTCCCGCTGCCTTGCTCTGTGCTTTCCGCTCCATCTGGTAAAACATGGCTGAAACGCTCAGAGGCAAGGCCACCTGCTGCTCGGAAGCGTCGAACTCCAGGTCATGCCGGTGGCCCAAAACTAAGCGAGCGCTCTGCAGGACCCGCTGATGAGGGGCAGCTCCTTCCAGCAAGGCCAGATCTGCGACATGGAACTCGTATCGGACGCTTAAAAACATGTTTCGACAGGTCAGACTCTGCTGAACATCGTCATAAACTCCCAGCACGGATGGTGGCATATCATTGGGCTTCTCTGGGAAGTGCAGCTGCAGGGGCAACCACTTTTCCGGCTGTGGTCTACCCAGCTGCGAGACGAACATCTGACCCACCTCATCCAGTGAGCTGCAATTGTGGGGAAATAGCTGGTTCCAAATCCGGGACTGCAGGCTCTCACAGTACTCCGTATGGTTGGCGTTTTCATGCAGAGGAGGCGCTGCTTGGTGGAGCTGACACTGTTTCACGATATCCACGCCCAGGCGCAGGACTTCTTTCCGGTCCAGCGTACGTTGGCAAGTCATGTCTCGAAACTTCCTTGTGAGCAGGGGCAGCCAGTTAAAGTCTTGGACATTTTGTGGAGTATTGAAGTAGCTCAATTGCTTCTGCTCCTCGCTGCTGTTTAGTGGCAACATCCTGGAGACGATTACGGGCGACCCAGGCAAGTATCCCAGTGGACCCGAAGTGGGCTTAGCATATGACTCATTCAGAGCGATAAAATGTACTTTATAAAGTAACCACAGGGACTCGTTCGCATCCCCCGCAAAGGGTTCGCCTTCAATCAAGACTTTGACCCCTATGATATTTGTGAAATTGTGGGTCACCTGAACTTCAATTTTCTCCGCCAAGATATCCAGTTGGGTGTCGTTTCCTCGCTCCAGACACTGAAACTTTCCATCGTCCCCTTTCTGACAGACCTCAATGGGTAGTCCCGCCACATCCCGCTCGTCTCTATCATGGGGCTTGGGGAGCACTTCATGCGTGGAGGTGAGATTGAGGAGGCTCCAGAGACTCTCTTGCAATTGGGAAGAGTCCTTCATCAGGCAGTTGCTACTCATTGGCTGCAAGTGTCGAATGGACTGCTTCAGCTGGCAGTGCGGGCCCTCATAAGCTGTGGGCAGGTCGAAGGTGGTATGTTGCCTTCCTTCCGACTGCATCAATTGCAAAGCCTGTCCAAATTTGTAAATAGATTCCGAGGAAGGAGCTTGATCGGAAGAATCAGTTTCGAAGGCCCCCAAAAAATCCGGCCACTTTCGATAATGCGAAGCATCAAAATCTGCGATCAGCGCCGGAGTCTTGGCGGGCTTCGTGTTGCTGCGAAAGACGCACAGCCACCCGTCGTTGATCTGACAGGTGGGCAGACCGTGTGTGTACTGAAAGTCCTCTAGTCTGGACCGAAGACTTGGCAGAGTCGAGTCCGAGTGACAATCGAAGACCCTTCGAGTCTCGGGCGGGCAGTCACGGTCACAGCAGCAGTTCAGATTGCATTTACTCGACTGCAGATCGCAGGAGCAGAAGTATTGCGTGTTGTTCCCTGTGATCTGCGGATGGGCAGGAGCAACGCTGGCATTCAGGGGCTGCACTTGCGCTTTGGGAGGCAGTGTCGTCGTGGTGACTGGTGCTTCTGTGGCCCTGGGCATTTGCTGTGGACGCGGTGGAAAGATGCTGCCAGGAGTGCTGGCCACCTCGGCCAGTGGGCTGATGGAGCTGGCAGTGTCACTGCTGGCGGCCAAAGTGGTAGTGGGGTATTCCGTGGTCGTGGGCGATGGTGATGTGGGATTTGATACGTGAGAAATTCCTATTTTGAGCGTAAGTGCAGGTATTGTGGCCGCCAGGCAAAGCACGGCTATAAGGAGTAACCTCTTCATGGCTACTTAAATTCCACGCCGTAGTCCTCAAACTTCCGAAAGATTAAGCTAAGATCGACGATTACTTTTCCAGAGCTGAGGGTGTGCAGCTTATATCTGTCAGGAAATAGATTACAAAGATAATATATTAAGAGTCGGATGATTAGATCTTACCGCTCAACTCCCGAGTAGAGCAGATCCGTCTTGCTCAGAGCCGCTCCTCCGCCGCCGAACTGCTCCCGGAGCGACTGCCACCAGCCGTTGGGCGCTACCTTCCAGGTGCTAATCTCCAGGCGATGTGAGCCGGGCGTGGTTGGAATGTGCACAAAGCCGTAGCCCACGGGCCAGGATTGCTGCAGGACGTTGACGGCGTACACCTCCACCAGCAGACGGGGCCAGCCGAGGACGGATGCGGCACTCAGATGGATGTCCAGTGGCTGGGCGAAGTCAGCACAGTTCTGCAGCCGGTGCGAGCCCACGTGGCTCTGACCCTGCACCTCGCCCTGAACAAGGCGCCAGGCGTTACCTTCCGAGAGAGAGAGACTAAGTCATTGGTCTGCAGGTGCAACCCCTATCCTGAACTTACCGCTCTGCAGACTCCACTTGCAGTACAGGTGCGGCTCGGCGAAGTCAACAGCTTTCAATATCTGCCCGATTATGTGCACCTCCGCCATCAATTCATTAAGCTTGATGCCTGAATGATGCCTTCTAGCCGAATGGGTTTCGATTGACAGCCAGCCTGCAGTTTTCGGTTTGTTGTTTTGGCACCTGACCGTTGGCAACGTAACCGAACCGAACAACAGGGTTGGAGCTGCCAACTCAACCGGTGCGAGAACTGGTTCAAAGTACCTAAGGGGTGGTGGCCCTAGACTTAAATTCCTTGTGCGCCATAATTACTTTCCACAGAGGCACAACAACCTCGACCTGTCATATGCGGGATGGTCGATAAAAGCCAAATTTTACCTCAAGGTGTTACACACTGCCAATATGTGATCCTGTTGGTCACACCCTTAAAAATAGACAGTTTGAATCGTTCCTATGTTCAAAAACAAATTCTTCACCCTCTTTAGGGCTTTTTAAAAACCATAACTCAGATTGACTTTAAACATAATATCTAATCTAAAAATGTTCTAAAAATTAAAAGAAAAACATAAAAGAGCATGATTTCTGTTCGCCTTAGTTCGAAACCACGGTTCGGGACTCGGCTAATTATTGTAGGTCCGTGCGAGTGCGAGCAAGATGAAGATATAAGAACTTTGTGGCCGAATAACTCTTATATCTATCAAATTTTCCTAACACGTTCGCATAAATGTATTATGTATAATATAAACGAACTTGTCATATAGGCTGTCATAGGGGGCTGTCCATATATACCTTAATCACTCATCACAATCACAATCATTTGATTATTTTTGACCCCCTCTACCCCTAAGTAATCAAGAGTAATCATTGGAACTCCCTTCTCTATGATTACGTAATCAAACATTCATAAACAAAGTTTTTTTGTTTAGATATATTTTGATAAGATGAAAAAAAAATGAGACTTTGATACTTTTTTAAATTCCAAAAGATTTTATTAATTCATACTCAAAAAAATTTTGATTTTTCCACAGCACCATGAAACTTGTCCAAAGAATTTACTTCAGGGAGTACCAGGGGTCCTCCTTCACCTGTGGAATATTGTATCGGATTTTGACGGGCGCCAGGATATGCATGATCATGTGCTTGCACTCGCTGGAGGCCGATGGCGACTTCGGGAATACCAGCGATTGGTTGATGCGTTTGAGCAGGATGTGCACATTGGAGCCGTCGTAGGGCAGCCGTCCAAAGACCATCGCGTAGCAGACGACGCCGCAGGCCCATATGTCCGACATAAAGGGATCGTAGGCCACGCCTGATAGAATCAAAAGATAATACATCAGGCGGCTAAGGACTGCAAGACTTACCCTTCAGAATCTCGGGGCTTGCATAGGCGTAGCTTCCGCAAAAGGTCTTTGACAGAATCACTTGATTGTCGGGAGTCCTGGTGTCCTTGCGCGCAAATCCAAAGTCGATGAGTTTCAGGTTCCAGTTCTCGTCCAACAGAAGGTTCTCGCACTTGATGTCGCGATGAACCACACCCTTGCTGTGGATATACTCCACGGCACTCATCAGCTGCTTGAACAGCGTCCGCGACTGCGGCTCGTCCAAGAACTTGCGCTCCCGGACATAGTCCAGAAGCGTTCCATTCTCTGCCAGCTGCATAATCAGGTAGACCCTGTTGATGACGCTAGATGAGCAGATTCTATTTTGAGGATGTAAGGCAGATTCACCTGTGGCTGGTCTCGATACTCTGGTAAAAGGTGATCAGGTTTTCGTGGTGCAGACCCTTCACTGCCTCGATCTCGCGCGGCAGGAACTTCTGCGTGTACTCTGATGGAGCCTTTACCTTCGAGATGATCTTCACTGCCACCCGCTTGCCGTACTCCTCCGAGAATCCGATTTTGACCTTGGCGTAGTTTCCCGTGCCAATCACCTTGCCCAGAATGATGCCATGCTCCTCGAGAATGGTTTTCTGCGGCTTGGACTTGTCGTCGCCCTTTGCCGGGACTCCAGCCGCTGCCGTTGGTTTCGGATGGTCGCTAAAGGTGTAGACCTTCTGCTCCTGGCGACGACCTGAGTTCTGATCAGTGACGAGGTCTTGAGATGAGGTGGCACCAATCACTAGCGAAGGCGTGGTCTTTTAACGATGTCGGCGGTGAGTTACTGTACTGTAAAATTACCTTCACCATGGTCGGGTTTTCGTTTTGGCGCTGCCGCCATTTAATAGGGTACCACAATTGCGACTCAGCGACGTCCGCCAGTGTGCTGCTAATATTTCGAGATGTTGTCGGGCCAAAGAATCGTTAAAAGTAAAACATATTCGAAAAGATTTAATTTTGAAAGGGCTTCAATAAAAGTAATGTGACATTTTCAGAAAGTTATGTCAAACGAGCAACATAACGGCAAGGTTATGTTTGTAAGCTCTTACTGGTTTATCAAAGTATATAAGTTAGCAGTATATCTGTTCTTTAATTCGTAATATAATTGGCAATTTAAATTTAAATATACTTACACTACTTTTTCTTTACGATTAATTTTAGTTTCTGTTAATTCGGACTCGACATTGAAAAACTTGCTCTTGTCTTTGATAAGGGTTTTTCTATCTGTATGAATTTCTCTATGAGCTATATTTTTGATGTGCTATTAATCACTCAAATTAAACTACACAAGCTTTATAATTTGTTTTAAAAAACCTCTCTGACTGTTTATATTCATTTATTTACCATTAAGGACGACTTTTTTAAGGGGTTGGATATGGGGTCAGCAGAAAGTTGGCGCGGTTCTTTGTGGGTCATCTATTTGTTGTTTTTTCATGTCGTTTGCTTTTAAACGACTGAGCATTTCCGCTTATTGCGATGCACTTCAATAACAATTTAATTAAAAAACTGAAATCCTTCTCTCCTCACATCAACGCGACCGTAAGCACATCAATTTAAATATACAGTCGGGGCTAAAATATTAGCATCGAAAACATAAAGTTTTAACATATTTTTTTGAGTATTCGCTTAGGTATCTTTAAGTTTAAAAGGAACTTTTCGTTTATTATAAATAAAAAAATTGAAGGGGCTTTATTTTAAATTTAAAACCTTTTCTTAAGCAAAAAAAACGAGTTAATAATAGTTTAGGTAAACTCAAATGGTGAAGTCTCAAACAATATAAAAATATTTTAAAATTGTGCTAGTGCTATCATTTTCGGCGTAGCTGTACATTCAAGTGAATGCACTTTTGTACATATGTTCGTCTGGAAATAATGAATAATTATACCCTTGCAGAAGGTACTATAGGTTAACTTTTTCTCAAGCGTGTACCTTGATAATCTATCAATTTCTGATTGCATGGTTGATACTACGCAAAATAGTACTCAGTATCAGTCGCTCTCAGCATAGCTTTTTTCCTGTTACAAGAATGGCCGTTACTGACTATTGTGTCTTACTGAGATGACGTTTAGTTCCAAAAATAACTATATTTTCAAGTTATTAGATCTTCTTTTTCAGTGAAGTGCTGTTAAACGTGTGTGCATCAACACCTTTGCATGTACCTTTTCATGTATTAATTTTCATTGAAGTGCCACGGTATCATTTTTTGGCTTTATTTTTAAGAGTACAAAGACACAAAAAAAATCAAGAACATTCGGTTATCCAGGTAAAAACAACAATCTAGGGAAAAAATTGTTTGAAAAATTTCACGAAACACCTGCAATATTTTTGTTTCTTACCATTTAATATCCTTTAGTTTTTGTTTTAAGATTGTTTCACACTTTTTCCAAACAGATTCTTATTAAATTATAAGACCCACAAAAGAGCATTTGCAAGGCCACAAATGAACGAATGACAATTTTTAATAATTCCACTCACCTCTCGGCTACTGCCGCCTTCATTGGTTATTAAAAGTTGTTTACGTTGTTCGTGTTCTGGTGTTCCCGAACAGCAACAGTTTTATATATTGTTATTATTACACTACAGCGTACAGTGCAGCTCGGCCCAAGAGCTGTGAACTCATTTAATTAAAATAAATGCCATAAAAAATAAATGTTCTGGAATGCGTTTCGTTTCCAGAGATTTCCTCTCCCCAGGCGTGGCGGTAAAAAACGTGAAAAATGGGTTGAAAAAATCAAAAAGAATAATTCAGCAATGGCGCGACTTAGCGAACTTTTAGCAATTTGCACACAAAATTAAACAACCTCCGAGCTAGCGGGGAAATTTGCAAATTATAATTATTTTATACCTGGACCGAAAGGGCAAATTTGCCTTTCACTCCACAATACGCGGCTCTGAAGAGCCTTCCATAAGCTAACACACTTTCGCAGCAGTAAAAGGCAGTGGCTGTGGCGGGCTAGATGAGCTTCATCATCACAGAGACTCGCAGGGCTGGCAAAAAGGAAATCGTGTAACAAGCGCTAGAGGCGCGCACTGGGCCACCCACCGCCACCAATTAAGGCTTACAACTTTCAATTAAAAACTTTGCAGCGCATTGAAAAGTGCAGCAGCAGCAGAGTGACAGGTAAGGACGCAGAAAAACTCTACTCTGGTAAGCTCTACTTATAGGCTATGAAACCGAATTTCGCCGAAGGATAACAGTTTGAAGGGAAATCTCGATCAGGACATCTATAAAGGAAGTTGCCCACATAAAGGAAAGAAAAAAATAACAAGAGTTTAACCTTTCTACGTGTTGTCTTAAAAATATACTCAAGCAGTATAATGAGTTAAGTATAGATTTAATACTTCATAATATCAAATGTATACGCAATAGTATAGTTTTTATACTCTATAATTTTAATTGTGTATTTTTGAGTATTATTTTTATACAAACCAATATAAAAAAATCGATAAAATATCGCGTTAGCTGGAATTTAGTGATTTTCTCTTTGTCGCGTTAGAAATTTTTCTTAAGTCTCGCTGCAGATTAGTAAAACTTGTATACTTTCTAGTATCAAATAACTAAGCATCTTATTAATAAATTTTTAATACTCAATAGTACAGAATTTATGTAACAATAGAATAATGAGGATAATATCAATTGTAAGTATTTAATTTTTGGCAATTTATTTATTTCGTATATTTGTCAAATAGAAAATACTATATATCCTGCAAACCTAGATTATGGCGCTATTGACACCGTTTTGAGCACCAGCACCTAGAGGGGTCCAGTAACAGCGTGGTAATGTCTACCTGTGTCAGGAAAGGCAATCTTCTTTTTTTTGCAGGTTTCGCGAGCCTCTCGGAGCAGCCATGTTAATGTCCCGCCATTACGTTGATTTCACAATATCCTTGCACATCCTGTCCGAAGCACTGGCGGCCGCTGGGCCCGAGGCTTGCACTTCGAAACTCTGCACGGCAATGTCAAAATTGTTTGTGGCAGTTGCCACCGCAGCTGCGTTGCCTGCCAGCGGAAATGCCGCTGCAGTGGACACAGAGATACAGGGACTCAAGGACCCTCCGCGCCACCCACCCACTTTGCATCGCCAGTTGTGGCAAAAGCAGAACTGACAAAACAGCAAAAATGACAACTGAAATATGCAATGCTGCAGCATGGGCGAAATTCGCGAAAATCACAAGGAGCGGGGCAGAAAGCAGCCGGCAGGATCTACGTTATCCCGGGGACCCTGAGCTGACTGCCAGCTCAGAGCTCTGGCATTGTGGTCGGCGTCACATCGGCTCTTCATCAGGATGCGGGCGCCATTAAAGGTGGACGCATTATGAGTATCGTGATCGGATATGAATGCTGCACAAACAAGGTGAATGGGTCAGTTTACTCTCCGGTCGGAGTTTCCCATCTGGTGACACATTACGTCTCTGCTGGCAGAGGCTTTCGACACTGCACGGGAGCGATAAAGAATATCCCTGCCGCAATTCTTCTTGACTTATCCAGTTGGACCTACCATCCACCATTCACCATTGCCACTTCCTCTCTTTCTCGGACTGCTGCTTCTTTACATTAATTGTCGTGCTTCTGCATAATAAAGCAAAGTCCACTGTTGTGGTCAGTTCTGGTTTCACTTCTGTTGACCAACATGTGTAAGGAATGGCAGTTGCAGGGTTAATATTCTCTTCGTTTGCACTATAATAATTTTATATCGAGCTTTATCCGGTAATATAAAAATAAATACATACATATGTATATCATTTTGATCGACTGTACAGAAAAAACATTACCAAAAAGTGTGCAAATAGCCTACAATTTGAGGAACAATAACCTATAAGGTGCACACACACCTAATATTTAGGTAATGCAATGGAGTTGACTTTTTAGGTAAATTGTGACCTCAAAAATTTGACATTGTGGCCTAAAATTAAGGTAATATGTGACCTAAAGGGGCCTAATGCGCGTATAAATATATAAATGTATTTTTTTGTTTTACTATAATATTTTTTTTATTAAGTAATACAACACTTAACTTAGAACACTTAAAACAATAAAATTCTATGCATAAATGCTTACTGTTGAGGCAGTTACATGGTTAATGGTTTTATTTAGTATTGATGGGGCTCAAATGACCGAATTTAGGCCATCAAACCCGTGTCGTCGTCGTAATTTTATATCTTTTGTCGTCAATTCAATAAATCACCAATTATGTCAGTTTTAAGAGTTTATTAATATATATAACTTATAAAAAAAGGGAGCTTGTCAACTGTGCTCTAAGTCGCTTGGTGAAAAAAGATATTGTTCAGTTGAAAAGAGTGGCAACCTCTTCGATATGTTGCTATAATTTTAAGGGGGTTACACTTGTCGATACATTTTAAATTGTAGGAAATACGTTAGCTTTAAAATTAAATAAACGTTTATCAACACTTACAATATTTTTTTTTACTGTTACAGTAGAGATTTGCTACTTCTGTTGTAGCACAAACATTGCCAAGAGTTGCCAACTTGCGCGTTTTTTGCGTTTTTAAAAAGTTAAATGCTAGAAACTATTGAAAGTGAAAAGCTGAGACCTCCTGTAAATTATATTTATTAATTGAGCATTCTTAAACAATTATTTAAATATTTTTGTAGCGTTTTCAAGCTGTTTAAGGAATTTAAGGAATAAACACCCTTGTTTTTAGGTAAACATTTTCTTAAAATAAAGTCTATACATTCTTTAAATCTATGCAAAAAGTCTAAATTTTGGATTTTTGAGGTAACACATTGCTTAAAAATCTATTTTTGCTACTTTATTTCATGCGATACCTGGAATTAGTCCACCAATTTTATATGTATACCTTTGAAACAGTTTAATTTAGCAAGGATTTTGCCCTTACCCATCCCCACAGATTTTACCCTCTAGCCAAAGGCCCATCATTTCCCCCATGCCACGCCCCTGTCATTCCGGATATCCCTACCATTTAAAGTTAAACCCATTTTTAATTGAAAATTAATTGAAATAACAATTGCAATGGCTCCAATTTATCCGACTGCAGGCCAGCCTCGGCCCAAGCGCCCTTCTCTGCCATTGACGACATCTCTATTTACATCATAATAATTCCTTTGGCGAATTTATTGCAATTTCGTATGATGCCATTTCAATTGGCATTTATGCACTCACAAATATGTACACATCCTGTTTGTCTGTTTGTCAAGATAATTTGTAATGGGTTAATGCAAACCAAAAATGCATTTACCAGTCATGCGAGTGCCTTCTGTACTTGAAGCTCGAAATCAATTAATACTCAATTGTAATTTACGAAGCTTTCAAATCGACAATCGAGTGCTGACATAAATTAGCCAGAGACTGAGCTCTAATTTAATTAAGCGGATTTGCAAATTTGTTTAACGTTATTAGTTGAAATTGAAATCCGTGGGTGCGATACTCTACTTTATGTAACATATATTTACTATAATTGAATTTTCTATTAAGATTTAGGCGCCATAAATAAAGAACAAATGAGAACACCAACAGGAAAAAATGCTAAAATTTAATGGTAAAGTTACAAATTCCTTGGTTGATTTTCCTCCAAAAATGTATCCTTGTGTAACGATGTCACCTGAGCGACAATGGCAACACGTTTAGTAGCCTCTTCGCTTCCAGCTCTGGGCCTACTTTGTCAACTGAGCATTCTTCATTTTCAAATCAAATTAAGTGACTTTCATTTCAGTAAAAAGGAAAATATATATAAGACTCCACTGCCACTGCCTTGCCAGTCGTGTTGGCTTGTTTTGAATTTCCATTTTTTGCCGACTTTGTATGTGGAAATGTACTTTTGTCGCCATTTTCTTTGGGTAATTCGAAGCCCGTATCGGCAACAAGGACTACATCGCCTGCATCACCATCTCGGAATGGCAGGGGAAGGAAAAAAACGAAACTGTGCAGGAACAGGAGCTGCCACTGGAAGGGGGCATCTCGAACGGCAACCAACTCAGGTCCTTTGAAATACATTTGACAGGGCATTATGTTTCACAGGCTGGATGCCAGGAGCTTCCGTGATGAAAATGATTTTTATTAAAATTCGGTAACAATTACAGAGTGGAAGGGGGGAGTGGCGCTAGGCTTGGCGAAGGTACATTTACCTGAAGACGCTTCACTTGCTTATTATGCCAGTTCGTTCTGGTCTGGGTACTTGTTGCCTTGTTCATGATTATCCATTGAACAAGACATGAGAGAATTTTAAAGAACAGAATTTTTTAAGATTTTTTGTTTTCCTCTACGTTAGAGGACGTCGCACTTAGGATTAAAAAAAGAACGCTTTCCTTGCTCTAATTAAGAGGTGTCCAAAGCCCTGACTCGCGAGTCAGCAAATTCTCTGCCCTGCCTCTCCCGGCACTCGCATAGTACGCACAGAATGAAAATAACGCACCCATGCGGTCAAATTGTATTTTTGTGTCTAGATCTTGCCCTTTTTAGGTTAAAATTAATAGCTTTGTATTAGTCAGACGTATTTTCTATTGTATATTACAAAAAATATAAGATATATTTTAACTTATATCTGTACACAGAAAAATGGATTTTTTCGAGAATATTTCATCTTACTTTTCAAGAAGAGACTCTTCTTTAAATAGTTATAGATTTTTGTCCTTCGATTTCTTATAAATTTTTAAGGAATCGAGACCTGAGGGGAACACATCGATAAAATGAAAGACCATATAATGTATCATTGTAGCATGTATTATTTTCATTTTTTAATTTGCCGGAATGAAGCTTTGCTTAGTGGCTGGACTAATAATCTGACGGGCCCATACTAAAGTTCTAGTCGCAGGAATGTCCATGTATTGTCTGGCCAGCACTGTTTTACTGTATTCTAGAAATATAGCTAGCTATGAACGCCCCCCTTGAAAAATATATTTCTTTATACATATTTTAGTTGTATGTACTGGCACATTTGTTTAAAAATACTTAGTAAAAGCTGAAGTTCTAATCATTTAAGTTTTCTTTACATTCCTGCCTTGTAAGCGGCATAAGAAGAACCTTGGTCTTGTGCTCGCTGAGGTCCATCTGCAACATATTCAGTTGTCACATCAATCGAAAGCAAAAGCACAAGCAGAAACAGGTATTCTCCGCCGTGCCTAGAACATCGCATGCCGACTTTGAGCTACTTCCCTGAGTTCTCCTCAGTTCGGTTCTGTTTGAATTCTTCCTTTCGGTCCCCCCCCAGCTGCTGTTGCTGTATTGTTAGCATATTTTATGCAATGACAATGGCTTTGGCCTCGCCACTGTTGGTAGTTTATAAATCATTTGAGATAAGCTGCTGCACAACGTGCAGCACCTGATGTCTTTTTGAGAGGATGCCGACCCCATGCCGGCAACACGACTCACCCACCACAGCCCACTCCAGTCCACTCCAACACTCCAACACCCCAGCATTACCCAGGCTCTTTCCTGGCACTGGCCACGATGGAGTCTTGTATGTTAAAAACTGCAGACACCGACTGAATGGGTACAAAAACTGAAAAAGGTACGGCCATCCAGAGGGGCAGGAGAGAACATAACAAAATTGAAAAACAAATTGCAAAAAGGAAAATAAAACGTAGGCAAAACGATAGTTGTAACATGATGAAGGGGAAATACTCTTCGGAAAATATTTACAGTAAACTATTGGTTAAGTTAAGCGTTTTCGTTTAAGGAAAACAATTTATTTAGAACAAAGAATTTATTCAGACGACTGATATTTTTCTAAAGTATCTAATTTTGTAGAAATCTTTTCAATCTCTACTCAAAGGCTTACTTTGAAATAAATTATTACGTTCATAGCCAACGTTGGTTGGCGACCTAGGAAACAGTTGGGAATGTAGTTACAAAAGTTATAGTAACTTCACTTTAATCGTAGTTATTCACAGTAAACAGTTACAGAATCTCTATTTACTTTTACTTTCAATAAACCTAATAAAAGATTTTAGTTTATGTATTTTTGTATTTAGAAAAATAAGTTCAATGCGTTATTGTTACAAACGTAATAACCAACCAGTTATACCTTTTCTCTCACCCATAGCGGCCATAAAATTGTTTGCGGTGTGTCGTAGAGTAAAAATATAAAAATGTAAATAGCATAAAATGAAAGCATGCAACGGTAGCACTTTTCCAATACCTACATGGGCCAAGAGGAGAGCCCATCACATCACCCAAGGACGGGTGGCACTTGGAGGCGTGGCAGCATTGGTTCCAGTGCCAGTGCCAGTGCCAATGCCATCACAGATCTCCTTCGTCATGACTGGCGCGCCGCAGAGTTCAAGCTGTTTAGCTTTCATGTGACAAAGTAAATTTCAATATATTGAAATTGTTATTTAAGTAGAGTGTACGTGGAGTCCAGGCGAATGAAGCGGCAACTACCAGCTGTTGTCAACCCCTCCAAGTCGGCCCCGGCCCTCCTACGCCCGGAGTCCCTTGGCTTCCTGTAAATAGTGTCATAAATAAATTGCCGTGATTTATGTGCCAGCCACCAGAGATAGAGAGCCCCAGCAAGGGGATGGGGCAGGGGCAGGGGGAGTAATGACAATAATAACAACAAAGTCATGCTAACAAATTGCATTTTAAAATGCAACCCAAGCGATTTCCTAACAAAAGTACCAAGTACAGTTGCCGCAGCATATCGGAGGAGGCAGAGCAATATGGAGGCGAACAGCTGGAGGAGGCGAGACCAGCTGTAGGTCCCGTCCTGGCCCGGTAAACGATTTAATTACAAAATAAAGTAATTTTTTATTGAATAACCGCCAAAGTTGATGGAAAATCGATTCGACACCCACATATATACACTCACAAAAATAGTCAGGCCACCAAAAATATTATTATTTTCCTGTATCACTTAACTTTATAAAAAACTTGTGTAATCTGTATAAAATTTGGGATATTTTTTAGACCCATTAGGAGGGCAACTTGAAAGGGGCAGGGACTCATTGCTAAATTTTTTATATGTATATGTTATTGTTGAACAATTTATTGATTTTTATAAAGGTACTTATACTGCACAACATGATTTTTATACCCTTGCAGAGGGTATTATAATTTTGCCATGATATTTGCAACGCAGTGAAGGAGGCATCTCAGACCCCATAAAGTATATATATTCTTGATCAGCATCACCAGCCGAGTCGATCTAGCCATGTCCGTCTGTCTGTCTGTCCGTCTGTCTGTCCGTCTGTCTGTCCGTCTGTCTGTCCGTCTGTCTGTCCGTCTGTCTGTCCGTCTGTCTGTCTGTCTGTCGGTTTCTACGCGAACTAGTCTCTCAGTTTTTGAGCTATCGGGCTGAAATTTTCAGCATAGTCTTATTTCTTTAGCACGCAGTATATATGTCGGAACGGCCGAAATCGGACCACTATATCCTATAGCTGCCATAGGAATGATGGCGAA
>VNJW01002047.1:0-29340 GCA_008042615.1 Drosophila auraria | reverse complement strand
ACCGCGATCGTATTTTTTCAGCATTTCTTTACACCAATCCACACGAGCCTTCTTTTGAGCGATTGTCAAAATGTGCGGGATCCAACGAGAACAAACCTTTTTTACAGCCAGGTGCTCATGCAATATCGAATGTATGCTGGTGGAATAAATGCCTAGGGATGCCTCTATCTCACGGTATGTCACATGACGGTCTTGCATTATTAGTTCACGTACGCCATCGATGTTTTCTGGCACAACGGCTGTTTTTGGACGACCTTCGCGGAATTCGTCTTTGAGGGAGCGTCGGCCACGATTGAATTCGTTGTACCAGTTTTTCACAGTGCTATAGGATGGTGCTTCATAGTCATACAAAGATTTAAGTTAATCGCTGCACTCTTGTCGTGATAATCCACGCCGAAAGTTGTGAAAAATGATCGCACGAAAATGTTCACGAGTTAATTCCATTTTTTTGCGAAATTGATTTTTTTAAGTAACTGTAAACAACACAAATGATAGTCGTACGTCAAACCGTTCTGAGTACGTTTATGCTTAAAAATGTCGAACTTTTCAATGGAAATGTCAGATTCCACCTAACAACACTTAGTGTTGCCTAGGCCAGAAATATATATAGCAGCCCACGTATGGGGTCTGAGATGCCTCCTTCACTGCGTTGCAAATATCATGGCAAAATTATAATACCCTCTGCAAGGGTATAAAAAACATGGACATGGAATAAAGATAATGTTGGCAAGTGAAGAAAAATGTAGCTGGAAATTTGATGAGACAAATATTGCTATGAACATGTTGAGCAACACACACTGGTGCTGCCAACTCTAATGTAGATGTTGCAGAAGGAGAAGCACACACAGAAACTTTATTGCTTAATAAATTCCATGTTTATCATCCAATTTTACTGAAATTTTTAGAGCACGTCCACAGATATGTACTTATTTTATGTCTATTAGTTTTAATTTCTCATGATTTTAATCTGCGTGCAATAGATACACTAAGAGAACTATGGGGTTCGGAAATTGAGAATCTGCGTACTCAAATTCGTACTTTTCTTATTTTGAATACGGATTTCTTTAAAATTCCTAGATTAAGTTTTATTTCCTTACTTTGAGACCAAAAAAAATTAAAAATGAATATGAATGAAATTCCTATAGGAATGTTGTCACAAAATTTGGTAGCTCTAGCTCTTATCTGTTGTTTTATACGGACAGACGGACAAACGGACAGACGGACATGGCTAAATCGACTCGGCTGGTGATGCTGATCAAGAATATATACACTTTTTGGGGTCGGAGATGGTTCCTTCTGACTGTTACAAACATTTTCAGTTGTCACTTAGTTACCCTATGTGTACAGGGTATTAAAATAAAGTATAATACCCAAATAATAAATAAAGGTTAATACCCATTTAACGAAAAGCATAAATGATAAGTGAAGTCGCGGTGAATATTTACAGATTTCTTTGCTCTTCCCCATTATTTGCATTACCTTTATTGGATTGAGTGGATAATTAAAAGTTCAATTTTGTTGACTGACTTAATTTATGACCGGCTCAGATTTTGCGGTCCATGTTCAAAATTAATTGCAGGCTGCTTTGCTCATTTCGTTTGTTTGCCGCATTCCGCAAGCCGTAGTCCGTAATCCGTAATCCGTAATCCGTAATCCGTAATCCGCTTCCGCTCCACTTACGCCTGAAGTTGCCACCTGGAGTTTGTCGGCGAATTCAGGTTAGTCGTTCACCTTAAATCAGTTAATGTTAATCAGCGGGTGAGTGGGTGTTATGGTACCGTTGGGACGGAGGTGGACCTGTCACTCACTCAGTCAATTGCTTTCGTTTCCGTTTGACGCTTCTCCTCTCATCCGGCGCAGGATGAGCAAGTGGTCTGGTTATGGCTCCAGCTCCTCCTTGGGCTGGCTGCCTGGCTGCCGGCATTGTTGTCCCTTCGATGCCTCAGCGTCTATGTGGACACTGAGCGTAAAAACATAATTGTCAAGGTAAGAAAATATGGAGAGGGAAAAACTAAAATCTTATTTTTATTCAAATTAAAGGGTAAATTAATTAAATTAGATTAAAAGATATAACTTTTAAGGATCAATATTTATACTTCAAATCTACTTTCTGTAAAAAAATAATAATAAATATTTAAAATTCAATTCATTGATATAAATATCATAAATAAACCCTGAACAGTTGAGTACATTTGGATGATAATCCAGGAAGCTATTGGGCCATAAGTTACAATCTTCTATCTCGCTTGTAGTTGCATTTTAAGCCAAGGTTTGAGTATTGGCTAGATTTTTGTATTTATTATTTTTTGTATTTAAATATTCTTTATTCTCCAATTTGTATTATAAATAATTAAAATTTGGTTTTAGATTATCCAGACTTACCTTTGTGGGTCAGGAAGACTCTATGTACTTAATTGACAGGTGTGCCAGTGAGAGGATTAGGCTGCTATTTCGCTCACTGCTTTATATAAAGCTATACATGTATATATCTATGTGATTGGGTCAGTCGGGAAGGCAGCGAAGCGTGGCACCCCCTACCCGTGTTATGCCACCTCCAAGTCCACCGCCAATCCACAGCAACCCTCTCGCCAAGCGGTTTGGTCAATAACCTTAATTGCTCATCAATTTCCACAGCAGCAACACCAACATTAACAGCAACAGCAGCAGCAACAGCAACAGCAGCAACATCGCATCAACGGCAAAGGCGCTAATCAGTCAACACACAACAGCAACAAATCTGTCCCTGCGGTCTATGTGTGTCAACGTGCTAGAATTCCGAGCGTTCATTGGCTTTGGGTTTTGTGCATTTAATCAATATTTTGGCACCCGCCACCCGCAATCCGCAGCAACTATGTAGTCTCCCAGCGAACTCAACTTAAATAGCAGAGACCTCATCGACAAAGTGTCCGAAAATTGTCAACCAAAAACGGCGACGAACTTTAAGGCGTAAAATTATGCAGTCAAAACAAATATGGTGACTTGGAGCACACAAAGCCTCTATTTTGCCTTACAATTTTTTTTTTGATTTTCAGAAACATTGAAAACGATTTTCTCCAAGAACATTTCTTTTCAATTTATCTAGAAACCGAAACGAAATTGTTATCGATTTGGTTTTTTGCCCTCGAGATGAAGTTACTCTTAATGTTGAGTACTAATGTTGCCTGAGTGGAGAAATTGGTAGAGTGCTGGACTGGAGAGCTGGCAGTCAAGGGTTAGAGCTCGAGACCGAGAACGATTCGTTTTTAATAACGAGAAAACTCCTTCTTAAATCAAGAATACTCATGCTCAAAAAAGCGTTCTCAATTTTAGAATTCTTGTTCTCGTTTCTGGTATTTTTGTTCTTGGCCTGCTTTTGAGAAGAAAAATATCGATATCAAGAACGTTGATAACCGTTTTTCCCACAGTGCATATGGAATATAAATATATGTACTTTGATCCCAAAAATGTTTATAATAAACACAGGACGGTTAAAGCTAGTAATTAATTCCAATATAAATTCTAAATTCTAAATTCTAGTTAACCTTGATTAATTTATTTTATAAAATTTATTTGTAGTATTGTTTTCAGTAACTTTATGTAGAGCATATATATAGAGATAGAGCTTTATTATTAAAGATCTTTGCAGACCTTTAAAATCCCTAAGACATTATTTAAAGACAAAGTTTCAGAACTCAGGTTTTAAGAAGCATAAAATTAAATATCACAAATATTTTATATAAGGAAAAGTAACTTCCATTTACGATTTAATATTGCGAAAATTATAAATATAAAATATAAATATTATTAATATCGTTTAAATTGTTTGCTTTTAAAGTGTATAAACTTATGTCTTGAACGAAATAAAAACCCATCTTGTTGTGAAAGTAAATATTGAAGTGGCCAAAAGTTCTGCCTCTAGAATTCGGGGGCCAACTTCTGTCTTTCTGTCAAATGACAAAGGACGGCCACAAATGGAGGCAAAACTTTGAGAAACCGAGCGCCCCAACTTGCAACACTAAGCGAGGCAATAAATAAAAGATCATAGTGCAACTAGCAACAGCAGCCAGCTTGAAATTATTTCTTTTTTCTTGTCATTTTGCCACTAATTATAGAAGAATTATTTGCAGTTTTCATTGCAATAAAAGAGTGATTTTTGACCCTTGAAAATCTCCCTCAAGCCCTTCCAGCATCTCTTTAAAATCTGTACACAGGCACACACAGGATGCGACTGCAAACATTTGACAGTTTGGTTGCCGTTGTAACAAAAAACCAAAAAAATAAAAAACAAAACTGTAAAAAACACTAAAAAATCAACTAGAAAAGGAGGCAAAGTAAACTGCCAAAGGGCAAAAAACAAACAAAAAAATACAACATTTTTGTTAGCTCTCTCTTTTATACAAAAATAAAAGAAAGCGAAAACGAAAACGAAAACGAAAAAGTGTTGCCAACATTTGCAGCGTATTTAGATGAAAACTTTTGCAAAAGTTGTAAACTCTTCACTATGTATTTAAATCCTGAAATTCAAAGGCTGGAAAAGGAAGCTTAGTTGCACAGCTTTTTTTTTTTGTTTTTTTTTTTGTACATTAAATAGGAATAATAAGTTTTGCTGTTTGCTGCCAGAAATGAAAGAACCCTTGGTAAATACACCAAGGAAATCAATTTATTTCATATCTAAACATACATATATAGATTTTGAAGGGTTTTAAGGCGCTTTTTTTTAAAGGTTTCTTACGAATTTTTGCAAATTTTTAAATTATTTTAATGAGTAACCCATTAATTTTGGTAATCTTTTGATTAGTGCAGCTCACCAGCTCTCTTGAAACCTTTTTTATACGTTTTTCCATAGTAAATTCCAGTTTGTTTTCGGCTCTTTTTGCTTTCAAATCTCAGCATTGCTATTTATATGTGCTATATCTCTCCCCAGCCTTTGGCGGGCTGCTCTTTTATACTTACAATTTCAACAGAACACCACGCACGGCCTTGGCTTGCAATAATCTGCAGCTTTTGTTTTCTATTCACCAGATGATTACTAGGGGCTCCCATATGCACTCAATCCTACACTTGGCAAAATAAATATCGCCACAGAATAGCTCTCGGTTTTAAATTCTATTAAAATGTGCCTTAAAGTGTGCTACAAAAAGTAATCTCTTTGAAAAGTAAATAAATTAAATATGCAGAAAATATTTCAATGTATGCTTTTTGATCGTTCTTTTAATTGATTTGAAATTTAGAGCAATATTTATGGTATATTCCGTTTAAATCAGAAATTATAACAGCTTCGGAAAAGAGATAAGCAGGGGTGCCCCAGAAATCTCCTGGGGTTGAAATCACTTTAAAATTCGCCTAAAAGTAAGCAATAAAAAGGCACAGAATGTTTAAGGCACAGTGAAAATTTGTATTTTTCTACCTTGACACATTTTGTAGCATAGTTTCCGACACCTTTTTAAGGGATTTCAAATTACTAATGATTCCTATATTATTTTGATTTATTTTTAATTTTTTTTTCGGTGTCTCCCTTTCCCGCTTTATCTCTAGCTTTTGTTCTGAACTCTGCTTTTGGGCGTATGCCAAACATTTCCACACTTTCGCTCCGCTCACATCGGCTAGCTCAGCAGTGCACTTAACAAGGTGAGTGCGCGCCAGTGGGCGGTGGGCGGTGGCTGGCGGACAGGTGATTTTCGGGGCACTCTCGGAGTCGGATCCCTTTAATGTGGCACAATCATGGCACGAACTTGGCCCAATCACATGTGGGAATTCAATTAAATAAACGAGAGTTGCACCGCACCGGCCCAGGTGGTGGCAGACGTAGATGGCGATGGAGATGGGCCAGACACGAATGGGGCTGCAATAAGTGCTTAGATTTGCAGCCAAGTGCAACAACAACAACAACAACAACAACAACAACAGGATTAGATACTTACCTCCGCACATATGTATGCACATGCTTGTGCACGCATACAGATCTAGGGTTATATCCCCTAGCGACCGGAAGTCACTTTTAGCTAACAACGGAAGTTGCAAACGTCTGCTGGTTGTTAGTTGCCATTGGGTTGCACGGAAAGAAAGAGTTGATTTCTCATTAAAAGTGTTCGTGGATATTTAGTAAGACCATATAATTAAAGAGACTTAAAAAAACCATCGCGATTCTAATTTTGGTAAATATAATTGTATTTAAGACAGTGGTGCTCACAGCCCTGACTCGCGAGTCACAAAATTTCTCTGCCCACGCACAGTATGCACAATGCACCAGTGCGGTCACATTATATTTTGGCAAAATTTAGCCATTTTCAGATTTTAAAATATATATTTTAGGCAAAGCTTATTTATGCCTTATATTAAGCAATTTTAGCTATTTGTTTCTCATAGCCCTTTGTTCGTTTTCTTTCTCACACAAAAGCCTGGGCACACTGCCTTAAGATCACTTTAGCGATTTCAGTGTCTCTGTGATAACAATTATACTGGAGTGCCCTGAAATCACTAGGGTTTCAAAATCACTTTGGCAGGTATATCATTTTCTGATACACTTAACTTAACTGGGTTTATACACACTCTCAAATTCATGCTTTTATATTGACAGATGAGATGCCAGACCTGTAAAATGAATAATTTTATGTGTTTATTAAACAGTTATATTCTGGGTTTAATATAGGTCGAAAACATGCTTTAAAAACATGAAATAGTGTGGTGATATCAGCTGAACTCTGTCTAAAAATATACTTATATACTTAAATAAATACTAAATAGTAAACCTACTTTTTTTCAGGTCTGGCATCTCAACTGTCAATATAAATCCATAAATCCGAGAGTGTGTATAAGCCCAGTATTAGTCCCCTATAAAGTATGTATACTTTTAGACACAAAATATATGATCTAGAAATTCTTATCTTGCGATATCTTGCAGAATCTTAATTCTCTAAAAATATTAGTTAGCCTAATCCGGAAAATAAGTAATGGCAGGTAATCAGAAATGTTTAGGATTTTGAAAACCACTTAAATATACATATGTCTAAAAATACTAAGTTTGCACCAAGTTTATAGCAAATTTATTTATTTGTTTTCGATAACTTATTTTGTAGCATAGTTTTAGAAGCACTTTTAAGTGATTTCAAAACGCTAGTGATTTCTATAGCACCTGGTATATGTTTCACCTTACTGAATGCAGAAATTTTAAAGTGTTTTGTTCTATATTTGTAAACATTATCCAACATGACTTGACTTCTTCTAAAAAATACAAAATTCAAGCAGAAACACGAATGAATTACAAAATTTTAATTACAGTGCACATATGCATATTCTTTTTGGGCATTCGTCGATGTTTGCTACTTCCATGCTCATTTCCCGAAGAACTAGAATTATTTATGGGGGTTAAATAAATGTTTGAAGGAACGCACTTGAAGCCACAATGCGGGGCTCAGTGATTTTTTGTGCCTGTGCACTTGGAAAAGTTCATTTTCCATTGGTCATAGCCACTATCTATTTGGGCTAAAAATGTGAGGACGAGTCGAGGACTGCTGATGGAGCTGGAGACCATCAAAGCAGGGATAATATATATGGCTGATGTGTTTTATAATCGCCACCGAGAGGCAGCATCAGCAGCCGAAGGCCCGTCGCCCTGCTCGTTTCGATTCGTTTTACATGGCCGAGTCCTTTGGCCAGGACCAAACTTTCTGTTAGTCGAGTGAAAGTTCTTCAGCGCTGCGGACGTGCCAGCAAATACGAACTTTTTTTTTTGGCGCGCTTTCAAAGTGTTGAAGTTGAAGTTGCAGATATTTTTAGTTTTTTTTTAGATTTTTTTTTTGTGTTGTTTTAGGTTTTCTTGAAACGTTTTTTTTTTAGTTTTTGTCTGTGAGAGTGTAAAGAGCATTTAGGATGAGGGACCATCCGTCGGTGCCCAATGTGTTCCGTGTGGCCTCCACACACAGCATCAACAGCGAGAATCCCTACAGCAATGTCTACAAGCCAGCAAAGAGTGCCAGCAACTGCAACACGAAGCAGCAGCAGCAGCAGCAGCAACAGCAGCAACAACCGTTGCCACCGCCACCGCCGCCGATTGCGATGCACCAGCTGACCACCAGCGCCTCCATTGAGCACAGTCATCCCTCGCAGCAGCTACAGTTGCAACACCAACAGCAGCAGCAGCAGCAACACTCGCCGTATGCAACATTGCCGCGCGGCCAGCGATTCGCCCCGGAGCAACATCAGCAAACTGGCGTGATCAACACCGTCTCCGGCAGCATTCCGGCCACTGGATTCGCCACCATGTCTGGCAGCTTCAGTGAGCTGCATCTCAACAATATCAGCAACATGGCCAGCAGTAACAGCAACAGTAACAGCAACAGGAGCAACAGCAACCACCGACGACAGCAGCAGCAGCGACAGGTGGCCGCCTTGAGTCACCAGAAGGCAGCCAACGAGCTGCAGCAGCAACGCCAGCAGCAACATGTCCAGCGACAGCAACGCCTAGCCACGGGTGGCCACGTTGGTGGCGTTACGGATCCGCAGAGTGGAATCCGGAGCACGGGCACCGAGCACGTCAGCGGGAGTTACCTGTGGCTCCTCACACCTGTTGCCGCCAGGTTAGTAACGGTTGGGAGTTAACTATATACGGGGGTTCGAAAGAAATCACTAGCGTTTTTAAGTCACTCTAAAATTCCTCTAAAGCTGTGCTACACTCTATGTTTCAAAAGAAAACTCAAACATATTCTTGCATACTCTTAGACACATTTTAAAATGGTTTTCGAAATCCTAATAATTTCTGAGGACATCCCTGATAACCTTTCATTACCTTTTTTTCCAAATCCATATTATATCCATATTCAGTATACGGATATTTTCCGAGAATTAAGATTTTGAAAGATATCACAAGATACGAATAAGTTATGACAAAGTGTACACTACATTAAGCCGTTTTCAAGGCTTTCGATATTAATATACTTCTTCTCAAAAGCGGGTCAAGGGAAAAAATACCAGAAACTAGAAGCAGAATTCTCATATTGAGAAAAGTTTTTGAGAATGAGTATTTTTGATTCAAGAAGAAGACTTCTCGTTTTTAAGAACAAATTGTTCTCGATAAAAGTTTACTTTTCTTCAATGTTACATTTCTTCTATAATTTAATATGTCAACTTAAATTATGTATATATTATTATATAAATTCTATGAGACATACTCACATATTTTTAGAACAAAATTGAACTCGGGCCTCGGACAGTGAGCACTCTAGTCCAGCACTCTACCAAATGTTCCACTAAGGCAAGCCAAAAAAGGCAGTCGAGAATATTAATATAAACTACGCTACCAATCTAAAAATAACTTCCTAGGGTACGATGACAGCGTAGATCGTTCAATTTTTCTTTCTCTCATTATTCTCAGGTCCCTCCTTTAAAAGCTTAAAAATTATAGTAAATTCTTCTCAACTTCAAGATCGTTTCTTCGCAAAAAACACAAAATCACGAACAATTTCGTCTCGATTTTAATAAACCCTCTTCGAGATAAAGTAAGAAGAAATGTCCTTGGAAAAAATGTGTCTGGGTGTATTTAAAATTATACAATGTCCAGGTAAGCAGCGACGTAATTAAGTCTTAATTGGCCTTTAACGGAGCTAAGCTGAGTTTCTCCCCCTTAGATCGGTTCGATTTATAATAATAAAAATAACGAGAAAGAAAGCTAACTTCGGTAAACCAAAGTTTGTATACCCTTGCAGTCTGCAATTGGATCATTGAAAATCGATTCATTTTGGTAATGTAAAAAAAAATGTCAAATTATGTAAATTTTGTAAATTTTACATTTTACATGTAGAATTTTACGTTTTCATATAAATCGACCGATCCCTTCTATGGCAGCTATATGATATAGTTTTCCGATTTTAATGAAATTAAAACCGTAATTCAAGAACTATAAAAAACGACTATATCTCGAAGTTTATAGAAATTCGTTGAAAAACAGAGAAGCTAAAATTTTTTTTACATTAATTTTGCCATCATTCCTATGGCAGCTATATAGTGGTCCGATTTCGGCCGTTCCGACATATATACGGCGTGCTAAAGAAATAAGACTATGCGGAAAATTTCAGCCCGATAGCTCAAAAACTGAGACTAGTTCGCGTAGAAACCGACAGACAGACGGACAGACAGACAGACGGACAGACAGACGGACAGACGGACATGGCTAGATCGACTCGGCTGGTGATGCTGATCAAGAATATATATACTTTATGGGGTCTCCTTCACTGCGTTGCAAATATCATGGCAAAATTATAATACCCTCTGCAAGGGTATAAAAATAAAAATGGTAAAAAATTAAATATCACAGCAAATTTTCCTGTGGCAAAAAATGCACAGCTCCTCTAAAAGGGAAAAAATAAATTGTCGAATGCCTTAGATCGATGATAAACAGCTTGAATTCCTGTTGCCTGAATTCCTGCAGAGGACGCCCACACACTCCTGGCACACATTTCCTGCGTCTCATTTCTGTTTAAAGAAAACTAAAGGAATGCGTCAAGAGCGATTTCCAAGATTCACGTGGGCCCACAACAACAGCAACCCGCAACTGGCACAGGCAGCTCGTCCTCGTCCTTGTCACAAAAGCAGCCAAGGAACATCCTTGCCTGCCGCCTCCTCCTGCATCCTTGTTGCTTGACAAATAATTGTGTTAGCGACACAAATCACTGCAAAGTGGGCTTAATTTGTTCGCAAACTATTTCGCACGAAGGCTCACTGAGAGAGATCTTATTTTTTGTATTGCCATTACCATATTTTTATTCGTTTCTTTCATTTTAAAATACATGTTCTTGGGTGTAAATAAATTTGAATCATTAAGTGATAGATATATTTTGTAATATTATTTTAACATATCGCAGATGGAGGCCATTGTATCGTAAAAACATCACAGAAGTGCGCCAATTTTTCTCAGGTAGTTTCGCGCAGTGTAACAGGCATAAAGGCACAACCAGTCGAAGATGTACGAGTTTTATTCCGGCATTATTGGCCGCTTTGATGCTTTGAAGACTGCTTATGCAGATTGCGCTCACAGGCGCCCAGGGCATGCATGCGCTTGAAGCCCGCCGTGCGGAAGATCTGGCCACACTTGTCGCACTTGTGTGACCAGCTGTGGTGTCCGGTCTCACGTTGATGCTTCGACAAGCAGCGGCTTTAAAGAGATAAATAGAGGATTAATTATTAATAGAGATTAAAGTGGAATGTAGGTTTAAAAAATATTCTCAAGCTGTATAACGAGTTTAGTATAGATTTAATACTTCATAATATAGTTTGTATACTTAGAACAAGGTCTACATATATACTCTATGGTTTTAATTGTGAATTTTAGAGTATTACTTTTAGTCGAACATCAAAAATTTGATAATATATCGCGTTAGCTGCAGTCATGTTTTTTCTCAACTCTTGGTGCAGATTAGTATTATATTTATACTTCCCTAGTATTAAATTAAAAAGCATATCAATAATATATTTCCTACATATATGAAGAATTGGAGAAGTACAAGGAAATAATCAGAGTACAGAAAATTCATTCGTAAATTAACAATTTATGATATGTTTTTTTGCACGAGTTTCGAAATTATTTGTAGAAAACAATGCATCGCGAACGGTACACAAAGTAGAAGTCAGAAGTCTTGTTTGACTTAAGCTTTAAAATTGCGAAAGTCTACTAAATGTGGCAAGTAATTAAAAACTCCTAAGCCACAATAAAATATTGTAGTTTTCCATTAATTGAAGTTATTTTTCAATATAGCTATTATTTGACTTATTTTACCAGCTTAATTCTGGCTTGATTTCCATATGTTTTTTACCTCACGTTTTTCTATGAATTTTTTCTAACCACTTATTTTTTCTGAATTGATTTTAATGAGGAGAAAATATTAAATAATAAATATTTAAATATATAAATGCCTTTAAAAGGCACTAAAGGTGACCAAATTTTAGTTTTTCCATTTTTAAGGCCGATTTTTACATGAAAACACTAAGATATGCTCTGTAACCAATGTATTACGCAAATTTCGATTTGGATTTGAAGTGTTTTCCTAAATATACACACAAAATAATGATAATAATGAGCATTTTTGTGGAAATGCACATATTAATATATATTCATAATATATAAACTATATGAACTATCGAAAAAATATATTAACTATATGAAAAGTCGGAGAATGAACAGGAAAATAATGAGAATGAAACTTCTTTAACTCAACTAAGGTTCTTTAATTTTTCAATCAAAACCAATATGCAAGCAAGGTAGAAAGAAACAGTTAAGTATCCTCGATTGTGAGATACCCCGTACTGCGATTTTCAAGTCTTACTTCTTCCTTAATTATTTCCCTTTAAAACAAAATAGCCACGAGTTCCCTCAATACTTTTATCACAAATTAATTCAAAAGTTTCCAAACTTACCGCATATCAAAGTTCTGCTGGCAACAGGGCTCCGGGCAGATGAAGGTGCGAGGAAGCTCGCAGCGCTGCTTGGCCGAGGTGTTCTCCTTCTCCTCCATGGCCGGATTCTGGCCGGGCTCGGACTTGCGGCGGCGCTTCAACTTGGGCTTGGCCCTGGCCCTGGCCCTGGCCTTGGCCGGCTGGAGCGGCTGGAACTCGACCAGGTTGTGGGCGATCTCGGGCTCGGTAGGCTCCTCCCCCATGTTGACCGCGTCGGAGTTATCAGTGTCCGGGTCGCTGCAGTCTTGGGTTGCATCCACGTACGGCACTCCGCCCACCTGCTGGGCGAAGTCGGAGACTATCTTGGCCACTGTGGCGGCGGCTGGAGGACGACCACGTTGCTTGAAGCGACCAATGTGGCTGAACTCGTGATGGGCCTCCAACGGATTGTACTTGGGCATCAGCAGCTGGTGGTTGCGCTCCTCCAGGCGGCGCCGGACCACAATGGGCAGTCGGTCGCTGGCCAGCCACTCCTGGCTGTGGTACTTCTCGCTGGTCTGGTGGTTCAGCTCGCGGTAGGACTTGTAGCGACGCCGAACCGAGTTGTCTACGGTCTGGAGCCGGGCGGGCTCCACGGGACGCTCGTAGAGAGGCAAACTCGGGTGCAAGGCTCGAGCCGCTGATCAATAATAATTTTATAAGTTTTAGTTTGAGAAATAAATATTTACCACTTACCTTCGTAGCGCTCGTAGAACTCGTTCCGTTTATTATCGTAGCGATTGGAAAACAAGCTCCGCATTTTTGTAGTTTTCCTTTTCTTTTCTTCTTTTTTTTGCACTCGGAAAACTCTGGAATGCCGAAAAAAATGAGGATAAAAAATATAGCTTGACTTTTGGAAATTAAAGTGAACGAAAAGTCAGGCTTTGAAAATACCAGCTGCTGCCGACAGTCGCTGAAAAGTTGGTGACAATCCTGCCAAGTCCAACTGTAGTTACTTTTGGCGTTTGTACTTTTGACGATTGCAAAGCCTATTTCAAGTGCCAGATTTTTGTTCAGCCTGCTTAATGCTAGAATAATCTTGCTTCATAAATTTAATATATTTATGCCATATTTCCCAATAACAAATATGGATCAAGAGTTGCCAAGAATAAAGCACTAATCAACACTTTTTTATTTTATTTTTTTTTTTTGGGTAAATATTTGGCTTCTGAGCGAGCTCTGTGTGCACTCACGAATGTATTCATGAGTGAGTGGTTACCTAGGGGCAACGAGGAGTTCAATTTTGTGACGCAGACCCAACACCCATTGACCTTTTTTTCGCATTTCCGCAATTCCTGCTATTTTTTCGCAGATACACACACACATATTTTAGCTCCAACAATTTTATTGGTGCCAGTTTTTTTTTGGTTTTTGTGTGCTAAAAAAAAAAAAGAATTCTATTTTTTTTGGGTGGCGACATTTATTTGCATATCACTGCCAGGGTGGGTGTGTGAGTGTGACCCGCACACATTAACTTTCGTTTTGTTTTTGCAGATTTTTGGCATCGTTTTTGGGGGCAAGCCGCCTCCATCTCCACCTCCCCCGATCACAGGGACAGGTTAAAGTATTTTTTAATCAGCAGCCACACACGCACACCCCATCCATCTCATAGGTATTTCCCTTGATTACTTTGTGAGCCATCGCACTCAGTTCCCGAATTCGATTTGTGGAATGCAACGAACAAAGAAGTAAACCTTATTCCGTTTAAAGGATCGGAAATCACTAAAAAATATGTAAAATTTCGATTGAAAATTGGTGTGGGTTGATTTTCCCTTAATTAAATATGAATCAATAGCTAGCATACTTCCAAAATTCTATAAAGCTAATTTCTGGTAGAGTTAGATCCCAGTAAACCCAGTAAATTTTCCTGTTTTTGCTTCAAACTGGCCTAATAGTTTGTTTGTTTTCCGTCGGCGCTGCCACCTAATTTAAACAGAGTGAAGTTGGTTGCGTTATTGCTTTAATTTTAGATCATTTTCCTGTGAAATGTTTATGATTAAATATGAATCATTAGCTAGCATACCTCCAATATTCTTTAAAGCTTAGTTCTGGTAGAGTTAGATCCCAGTAACTCAGCTTTAAACTGGCCTAATAGTTTGTTTACATTTTCCGCCGGCGTTGCCACCTAATTTAAACAAAGTGAAGTTAGTTGCGCCCTTCACATTTTCACGTATTCCGGCCGAATTAATTCATTAGTATACTTTCCGTCATTTATACTATTGATATCATGCATTTTTATACAATAATATCCTCTGTATTCAGTTTTTGGATTTTAGCCGCGAGATTCGAAGCGCAGTGTTGAACAATGCCTGGAGGTAGTCTATTAGCTTTTATCAGTGTTGGCAAACGGTCCGGGAGCATTTCTTATTATTGTTTTGTAAATTACTTGCAATTTTTTGTATAAACACAAATGTCAAGATGTTTTTCCTTCACCAAATATTAACAAATTGATCAGCGTTGGCTTTTGCTACAAATATGCCAAAGGATAATAAATTTCCCTAAAAATAATCTTGCTTTTATCAAAAGCACATACCGCGCATGCGTGCCTGTCTGCAGAAGTTGCTTTGCGGGGCTTGGCAAGCAATTAGATTAACAAATAGAGGCAAGACTTTATTTTATTTTCAATACGTTCTCCCTATCTCCATTTATCTTGGCTTATGCCGAATAATGTTAGCTTATTTGTGATAAATAAAGTAATTTAAATATATAGTTTTTGGTGTTTTTTGTGCAATGGGCTTGGGGTTGGCCAATACCAATTACCAATATGCACGTTTGGGTTTTCTCCACAATTTCACTTAATATCACATACCTTTTTTTTGTGTTGAGCTTGTTAAACTTTATTTCACTCCGAAAATTTATGAATTATGCAAAATATAAATTGAATTTGAAACTTCACAGATAGCATTCCCCAATTTTCGTCACTCCAGTGTGACCGTGACCTGCTTTTAATGCAAATACTTAATGCTTTTGAAATCGGATATTATTTTCACGAAAAGCTAGCATTTCAATATATCGATATGTTAATTTAAAATATTCTATTCTGATGAGTCCAAAAAAAAAAGGTTTGATTGTATCATAGATAAATAAATCATATATCAGTGGTGCCCACAATTTCACTGCCCAACCTCTGCCGGCACACTTGTATAACAAGTTATGATTAATTTACAAAATAAGGCTCAGTGATGTAGATATAAATACCTTAAAAGGGTTTGCTTACCGAGCTAAGTTCGCTTCCCTTGCAGCATATCGGTGGCCATTGTCATCGCCGCCCTGGCAGGACCTCAGTGGCTCTTTACGGAGGAGAAGCTGCCCAATTACAAATACAATGGGACTGCCAATGTTAATGCCGTGGACGACGGCGCCTATGTCACCAAGTACACGAAGTCCAGCCTCTGGATACTGTGCAACACGCAGCCAGGTGAGTGCAGGGCTCAGCTCTTCCGACATTAAAGCGCAATTAGGTCACAGATCAATCAATCAATCAAGTAGACTCTCAATTAACTGGCATATATTTTTTTAATAAATGTCGCACTGCTCAATTAATTGTACTTAAAAGGTGGTAAAAGTATTTTGTGATCTGGTTTACACAGGGGGAAATAAAGAACCATTAATTGATTTCAAAATTACACTTAGAAGTACTTAAATATAATTATAAAATAAATATCTTTTGTATTTCTTTTTTTAAATATTTTGAAGGACTCGACGTCGATTCTTTTAACTGCGTTAAGATCGATTATTTCCCGAAGGAGGGCTATCAACCGGATCCGCACGACTCTACGGCTGCCATACCTTGTACGTACACAGAAAATGTATAAATTATACATAACATTAATTAAATATTTGAAATTTAACAGACACAGTCACCAAGTCATGTCCGATTTTTCTCGCTGCCGGTGTCTTTCTAATGATCAGTTTTATAGTCTTTCTGATCCCCACCTGCTCGCATCGAAATAATCTCTATTACTTTAGCGCCGGAATTCTCTTTATTGTGAGCGGTATGTTGGCAGCCCGAAACAAAGAGAAAAAAGAACCCCCCAGAAATGGGTTTCGTATTATTTTCAGGTCTGGTAATGCTGATTGGGCTAATTGCCTATATATCCATACTGAAAGCGGAGATCGGTTCGAAGCTGCGACCCCGATCACCCCTGCAGCCTGCCCTCGTCAAGGTCACTTATGGCCAGAGCTTCTTTCTCTTCGTCTTTGGATTCATTGTCACCGAATTTGTGGGTGTACTGAATATTTTTCTCTTTATAAACCTGCAGGAGGTTAGCTACTACAGTGTAAGTAATTGGATGTAGCTAAGAAAATTTGTATATACCTGTTAAAAATTAATCATATTTTGTGGGAAATTAATGTAAACATACATTGTGTTTAAAAAGAAAAAAAAAGAGAAGCAGTGAATACGTATCCTTTTATTTTTGATCCGGCTCATAGGACCAAAAATTATAGAACACGCTTTTGCAGAATGTAAACAAAGCACAATATAGAACACACATTCCGAAATGTTCCAGGATGATTTTTCTTGCTTGTTTCCTAATAAATTTAATTGAATAATATTTTAGAATCAATAATTATTTAATAAATTAATTCTTTGCATGTATTGTCCTGTTAACAATTAATAATATTTTGTGGAAAATTAATGTAAGCATATACTGTGTTTAACAAAAAGAAAGAAAAAAAGAAACAGTGTTGCGGAACATTCGAACATGAATATGTATCTTTTTATTTTTGATCCGGCTCAAAGGACCAAAAAATATAGAACAAGGCGCAAGATAGAACACACATTCCGAAACGTTCCTGGATGATTTCTCTTGCTTGCTTCCCAATTAATTTAATTGAATAATATTTTAACAACAATGATTATTTAATAAATTAATTCTCTGCACTTAATTTATACTTATTCCCCCAGCGGCTGCCCTGCTTCAGCATGGCTAGCATGGAGGTGAAGTTCAAGGAGGGCCAACCCCCGATGAGCCGCTCATACAAGCGGTACAAGCAGCCCGGTGGCGTCGGCAGCCAGGAAGGACTCAGTGCCGTGAGCCGCAATCCCCGGGACACGCAGCAGCATCCGCCAAGAAACCATCAAGAGGCGCCCACGGGAATCCTAAGGAACGGCAACGCATCCCGCCAACATCAGGTGCACGATGCGAGGCGCGGACTCCTGGGCCACCCAATGGGTCATCCTGGCCAGGCCCAGACCCTGCCGGGAGCCTGTCGCAAGCACCCGAATGCTGGATCGAACTTGAATCTCAACGTGCACAACAACGATCTGGCCAGGCGGTAAGAGGGTTAAATATATTAATTATTAATTAATTTAATTAATTAAAAATAAAATAAAATTTGACAGCTTCTACTTTGAGAAACCGGCTGTGTCCAAGTGCAACCTGCACTCGCGCAGCTTCGCCAAGTCGCTGAACGAACTCTGCACGGAGGCGTCTGTTCCGATGGCTTCTCCCCTCCCCATGCCCAATCCTCTGCCCGCTCCCGCTTTGTTCGCCGATCTGCCCCAGGAATTTCCCCTCACCCGCTCGGTTTCCACTGCCACGGATATTTATACAACAGCACCACCGCCGCCACCATCCAAGACCAAGCAGCAGCGGAACATGGCCACCAACACGAGGACGAGGTCGCAGCACCAGCCGGAGCCAGATCAGTCGCGGCTCTGCGGCCTGAAGCGGGGACTGCGCAAGACCAAGGACGAGCTGTTCCAGGAGTTCTGCCGCAGGGCCGGGATGCGCAGCAAGCCCAAGAATATCTACTACATCAGTGGCGGGGACGAGGTCGAGGAGGGCGAGGACGAGGACGAGGAGGTGGCCAAGCAGGGGGACTCCAATGCCATGGCAAGTCCAGAACCGAAACCGAATCCCCATACAGACGATGACGATGACGACGATGCCGATGGCGATGATCATGGCTTCAGGCAGTTCCGGTTGGACGAGGATCACCTCTATGTGGTGGGAGGTGGGTTTAATTTTAATTAATTTTAATTATTAATAATTTTAAATTAAAATAAATATTTTCCCGCACAGACCATGCCCAGCTGGTGGTGCCCCGCCGGTCGTCGATGTGCGTGGATGCCTTGGGTCAGAACCTGCGGCGCCTGAACTCGAACCTCTCGCTCCACACAGATCCCAGCTATCCGGGCGTGAACTATCCGATGCGCATGTCCCTGCCGCCGGCCAGCGATCTTGGCCAGAGTCGCACCCTGCCGCGCTGCTTCCTCCGACAGTCCTCGGATTCCCTGCAAAGTGGCTTCGGCCTGGGATCCAGCCAGCAGAGGTTCTCCCAGTTGATGTTGAACTCCCAGCAGTTGCAGAAACAGCAGCAGCAGCAGCAGAACTGCTACCTGTCCACCTTGACCTTGCCGCAGGCGTCGCAGGCTCCGCCTCCTCCCCCACCAAAGACACAAGTGCAGTGGCCAGCGGCGATACCCTCGTCGCCATCAAACTACTCCAATGGCTACCAGCAGCACCCGCAGCCCATTTATCCCACATCGGGGGGAGGTCCTTCAGTAGCCACTACCGGAGCCGGAGGACACCCCTCTAAATTCCAACGCGGCTACGCCTTCGATGACCCCCATCGACGCTCCAGCTTTGTGAGCGAGGCCTTCGACCTCGATGAGATCGAAAGGGAGCGCCGGCGATCCCATGCCAGTCTCTTTGGCATCAACCACATAGATCCCTATGATCTCATCAATGGCACAGCCGTCTAGGCACATCATTATCCTGCCCAAAAAAACTCCAAGCCCGACTGTGTGAAACCCTGAGTCTTATTTTTGTGTTTTTTTTTATAGTGAAATATTCTTCAAAACTATCTATTGCGTAAAATATTAAGGAAATAAATTAACAAATTAATAAAAATCTACGTGAAAGCTGTACTTGCGCACAATTTTAGGCAGATCTAATTGAAATATACAGAAAATGTTTAGCTTATATGGAAACACAGGTCTCTAAAAATTAACAATTAATAAATCGATGCGCACAATTTTGGCCAGAGAAAGGATGTTGGTTTTTATTTTGGGATAAACGGGGGTGCATTAAATTTAAGTTCATTATTTTTATTTATTTAACTAATTTAAAATTAAGTCTAGCATACAATGTTAAACTTAATAATTATTTAACCGAGCACTAGCAGCGGTGGCCTTCGACTGAAAATTAAAGTTCAATTTGTATTGAAAGTATTGAAAGTACTCGGGGAATGCACAGAGAGAATTATACATTAGAAAATATGAACTTAATTAATTGGCAAGTCCAAGTCTTACTTTGAGATGATTTTTACTCAGTTTGAGTACAATTTTTCAGAACATAAAAACTCATATTTAGTGTTACGTTTTTAAAAACTTTAATGCTCAAACTGAGTATAAAACGAAGTACTTGTGTATTAATTTTGAGTTTTTTTGTTCTCAAAGTGAGGAAAGTGGAAATATTTGGCCGTAATTCTCTCTTTGTATGTTTATTTATTTATCATTGAGTTCAAGGCCTAAGCCGATCAAGAAAATTTCTCTTAAAGGGAGATATACACCTAGAAGGAAAACTATATTCATTTTCAGTTCGGAGCTTAAACTAAATAAGAGTAAATACACATTTAAAAAATGTTACATTTTTGTTTATTACAAAATATTGAAAATATATTGAGGTATTAGGTATCCACTGGCGTTTCTTGCAAAGTCATCTGACAGCAAAAAACCAGAAAGAATATTAAAATATATAGCATATAATATATATGTATAAGCAAATATGTTTTTTTGCTTTAAAAAAGGTATATTATTTTGCTTATAAAAAAGCAAACAAAGAAAAGAAACAAATTCTATGACATCTGCTAGAAAATAGTATCTAGAAAACACATATTTTTCAAGGATCTTTGGTTTTGAAGAAATGTTGGGTACCGAGATAAAAATCGTATTTTTTTCCTAGGTGAATATCTCCCCTATTATTTATTCCCTTTCTTGCTTTTGCTTCCTTTATAATACCTTTATAAGTATGTTCTATTTTTAGAAGATATTAAATAATTAAACGGTAAGTTAAGCTAGTTTTAAGTTCTCGGTTCAGTGCTTGGCCAGTTACTTTGTGGTTCAGGCACGACTACACCTTTAGCTGTCTGAAACTTTCATTCAGAGTCCAGAGCCTTGTCCGAGTGCTTTTATTATATTTGTTTTTATTTATTTATCATTTTCCCAATGCTATAAGCTTCGAGCTTATAAATTTATGCGCTAATCACATTATATCCACATGATTTGTCAGCAGATGGGGTCAGCATTGGGCGTCGCGACGCATTGGCTAAATCATTTTACAATTTTCAGTAAGCAATAAAATAATAAAATTACCAGCTCATCATAGCTATATCTCCAAAATACCAATAACCGCAAATAGATGATGGATTTTATTAGCTTTTACAAAATTGGGAAATGAAAATAATTTCATTTTGAATTGTGCAAACAGACAATAGGAACAATTCCAATTTTACCAAGGCCGCAGGGCGTGGATTTTGAAAATGAAAAACGGTCCTGTCTGGCCTCTACCTAATCCTGCTTTGCCGCAGGATATTCCAACACTCGGTGACATGAGAAACCAAAAGAGCAGAAAGGGAAGTGGGCCACGAATTCAGTGTGAAGTGAAATCCTTAAATCCTGCAATTGGAGAACCTAATATTACACTGAGGGAAAAATGCGTTCTCAATGTTCTAGATATTGGTATAATTCTTCCCAAAAGCAGGCCAAGAGCTAAAACTATCAAAAGAAGAATTCTCATATTGAGATTATTTTTTTGAGAATGAGAATTCTTGATTTGAGAAGTTTTAAGTTTTCAATTCGTTCTTGAATATTGAATTCTTCTCGATAAAAATAAAAAAATTAAAAAATATAAATTGAAGAGCAAAAACTATCACAAGAAGAATTCTCATACTGAGATAATTTTTTTGAGAATGAGTATTCTTGATTTGAGAAGTTCTTGAATATTGAATTCTTCTCGATCAAAATAAAAATATACCGAAATTATTTATTGCGTTAAGGAAACACATACCTAATTTTACATTTGTTTTATAATTTAATATGTTAAGTTTAAATGTAGAGTTATTACATTTTTATAACACATTTATTACGACTCGACTCGGACTCGCATCCCGGACAATCAGCACTCCAGTCCAGCACTCTACCAAATGCTCCACTCCTCTAACAACTGCAAGTAACTGAACAAAAAGATGAGCTATATGGGCCCAGCCGTTCTTTATTTCAGATTTAACCACAATTACACATGCTTTGAACATCCCTATTTACATATATAACATATGGATATATAGCTCCAATTTTAGAGAGACTTCAGCTACAGATTCATGCGCTTCCAGAACTCCTGACTGAATGAGACCTCCGGCGTGGTGTCGGGACCCATTACGGCGCTGGCGATTAGCGCCTCGAAGGATCCAACGGGTGAGCGGCCTGCCTGCGAAGTGCTTGTGGTTGAGGTGTCCAGATCGGGAGAATGCTGCGATTCCTGGATTGGATACAGGGTGGGGGCCGTGTGGGGTCGTTGGGGCAGCCTCAGATTCTCCGTTCCCGTCGTGGGCGCACTCAGAGGTCTCGCTGTGCGTTTGGGCTTCGTGGACTTCAAAGGGGGCGGCTTTGCTGGATTTGCTGACACCGAAGAGGCGCCGCCGAATAGCAGCTCCATCTTGGCCATGGACTGCTGAAGCTTCTGACTTGGAGATCTGGCCTCCAGGCTAGCCTCCAGGCTTGAGCTGTCGCTGCTGCTATCCAACAGGGGATTGGGGGACCGCAGGCCGAGAGCTTCCTTGGCCCGCTGGAGGAGCAGGCTCATCTCACCGTTGCTGCTACTCCGCGAGGGTGTAATGTCCGAGAGTTCCGTGGGCCTGACGACACTCAGAACCTTGGGCATCTCCGCTGGCACCCAGTCCTCCGCGGGCGGCAGCTTCTCCAGCACCTTTTCTGGCTTCAACTCCTCCTTCTTTTTCTGCTCCTTCTCCAGACCAATCTCGCCTAGCAGCTTCTTTCGTGCCTCGGAAATGGCATTTGTGAAATGATACTTGTCCTGGTCGTGGTCGTGGCCCTCCTCCTGCTCGGATAGCCACAGCGGCGAGGACACCTTGGAGTCCAGCACGGGAGTGGGTTGCCTGGGCAGCTCCTCCAGCTGAGTGCGAGTGGTGGGAGCTTCATCCAGGCGAACCCTTCGATGCCAATCCCTTAGGCTGTCCAAGGTGCTATCCAGCTGCTGCTCATGCTCCTTGAGGTTCCTTCGGGGCTTTGGAAGAGGCGGTTCTTTGCCGGCCTTAGGGGGAGCAGAGTTTGGTGGGTTTGCGCTGCATTTCGCCTTCTCCAGATAGGTGAGGAAGCTTTGCTCGAGCAGGTCGCTCTCCTCCTCCAGCTGCTTCATTCGAGTTCTGGTGGGAAAGGGAAATAAAATAAGATTAAATCTTAAATATGAAATGTAAATATTAAATAAAATAAAATAATATAAAATAATATAACAGAATATAACAGAATATAGAAGAGTTTAAAAGAGTATACAAGATTATTAAAGAGTAGAAAAGAGTATAAAAGAGTATAAGAGAGAATAAAAGAGTAAAATAGAGTATAAAGGAGTATACAAGATTGTAAAAGAGTATAAAAGGGTTTAAAAAGGTATGAAAGAGTATAAAAGAGTGTAAAAGAGTATAAAAGAGTATAAAAGAGTATAAAAGAGTATAAAAGAGTATAAAATAGTATAAACGAGTATGAAAGAGTATAAAAGAGTATAAAAGAGTATAATAGAGTACAAAGGAGTATAAAAGATTGTAAAAGAGTATAAAAGAGTATAAAAGAATATAAAAGAGTATAAAAGAGTGTAAAACAGTATAAAAGAGTATACAAAAATATAAAAGAGTATAAAAGAGTATAAAAGAATACAAAAGAGTATAAAAGAGTATAAACGAGTATGAAAGAGTATAACAAAGGATAAAAGAGTATAAAAGATAAAAAATAGTGTAGAAGAGTATAAAAGAGTATAAAAGAGTACAAAAGAGTATAAAAGAGTACAAAAGAGTATAAAAGAGTATAAAAGAGTATAAACGAGTATGAAAGAGTATAACAAAGGATAAAAGAGTATAAATGATGAATAATAGTGTAGGAGAGTATAAAAGAGTATAACAAAATATATAAAAGAGTATAAAAAAGGATAAAAGAGTATAAAAGGGTATAAAAGAGTATAAAAGAGTATAACATAAAATATAAATTAGACTTACTTGGCACTCAAAAGAGCCTCTTCAAAGCTGGGGCCTTGGGAGGGTCGACTTATGGACAGAATAGGAGGTGCCATCTGTAGGGGAGGCGGTGGTGGCTCCATCGTATTGGTGGCCACAGACTGGACAGAAGGCTTCACAGGAGGCCCTACGGGAGGCACTATGGAAGGCACTACGGGAGGTGCCACGGAAGATGCCACGGGAGGCGCTACAGAAGGTGCTACGGGAGGCTCTCCGGGAGGAGGTTTGGCTTCAAGTGGGTTTTCCATTAATGGCTGGGCAGATCCTGATCCTAATCCTGTAGGAGACCCAGCAGTGTCCTTTGGCGTTACAGGATCCCTAGAAACAGTCACAGTAGGAAGAACCTTAGCTGGACTTGGAAAGACATCCCTATCTCCAGAGGGCTGATCACTGGAGACTGGCAGAGCAGCGGGCTTATCCGGAGGAGGAGTCTCTTGAGCGGCGCCGACTATAGGCTGGTCCTTGGTGCCACCTGCATCATCGCTTTTAGGAAGAATAGAAGGCCTGGACACCGTAGAATGATGGGTTTTACCCCTGGCTGAGCCAGAGCCAGAGCCAGATCCAGATCCAGCTCCAGGATCCCTGGAAAAACGATAATGGGCCAGGCGCGGATCAACAGGCAAGTAGGCAGTGGGAACTGGAACTATGCCACCTGGCGGGGCCACCGCTAGCAACTGATAGGAGTAACCCATTCCCGGGTAAGGATGATGCGCAAAGTTCGAGTTACTGGGATGGGGCGGCACTTCCTCAGAAGGAGCAGGAACTGGAGCTGGAACCTTCAAGTGGACGGATTTCTTAGGCTTCACGGGCTTGGACACTTCGGAGGAAGTGGAGGCTAGGGCCGGAGCTGGCGTTGCCTCCTGGCTGCCACTGGCGGCCCACATGGGCACGATGCAGGTGGCCTGCTCGGCGGCCAACTCGGTCTGCTGGATCTTCTCGGCCAGCAGATGATGATGCGACTCGTAGTGCTCCAGCAGGTGGAAGATCTTCTTGACCAGATCCTGGGTCTCCGCCGAGGACTGCGAGTCCCGCTCGACGCGCTTGCACAGGGTCTGCGAGAATGGGATTAATTAATTAATTAATCAATTAATTAAATCATTTAATTAAAGGAAACTCACCCGCCAGGAGTTCTGCCTCCTGCTCAGCCTGAACATCTCCGCCTGGTGGCGCAACTTCACCAGATAGAGCTCGTCCAGCCGCTGCTTCTGCAGCTCCAGGGCCTTGTTCAGGGAGAGTTCCACCCGCTCGAGGAAGACCTGGCCACTGGAGCTGTGCAGCATCTCGTGGATCCACTGTTCGTAGGATCTGTGCGGCGTCTTCGCCTCCAAGTCCACCTGGCTTGTGGCATCGCAGCCGCTGGGCTTGGCCTCCGTTTGGGTGTGCATAGTGCTCCTGGGAGCAGTCCTCTTCCTCGTCGCCTGGGAGGCCGTGCTTTTGGTCTTCACCTGCACCTGGGCGGCGGCATCCTTCTTGTTCTTGGAGCGATCATGCTGCTCCTTCTGGCGCCCCTCCTGGACGCCCATGAAGTGGCCATGGCCAAAGCCCTCCTTGTAGCCCGCCTCGAAGCCCTTGCGCTGCCCCACCGCATGCTCCTGCTCCATGGAGAGGTTGAGGACGTTGCCCAGCAGCTGGACACAGCCGCAGACGTCGCTCATCAGGGTCTCCAGGCGCTGCACGGACACGTACATCCTGCCCTGCGGCTGGCGGGTTTTCCTTTGGGCCTTGTCCAGCGACTGCCGGATCACGGCCAGGCTGGAGAACTGCTCCGGATGGAGGGGCAGCAGGCGGGGCAGCTCCACCTCGTCGGCGGGCAGGATAATGGGTCCCAGATCGGACTGGACCACCTCGTCCTCCTTGCTGGTCTTGGCCTTCTTCTTCTTGGGTGCCTGCTCCGGCGGCAGCTTGATCACCGGCTCGCCCGGGTCAAAGGTCTGACCTGCCTTGGTCAGGCGATCCCGTTCGCGCAGCTCTCGGTGGATGAGCTGCTCGAAGGAGGCCTCGGAGATGACCTCCACGGGCGGGGCACAGGACTTGGTCAGCAGGCGGAGGTTCTTCATCAGCTGGCTCATCTGCTCCTCCACCGAGTGCAGGGACTGCGAGACGCGCGGGCCCACAAAGACGCTGCGCCCGTCGGCGCCTAGGATCAGCTCGCTCTCCTCCGCCTGGTAGAGGCGACTGGTGTCCACCTCCGGGCGAGCCTCCAGGCAGGCAGCCGGCTCCGTTTGGGTGGCGCTCTCGAGAGAGGTTGGAGGAGCAGGAGGCGTCACTTCTGGGGGCTTCTCCTCTTCCTGTTTCATTTTCTGCCTCCTGATCTCCACTAGCGACCGCATAAGGGCCATCAGCAGGCTCTGCGTCTGTCCCGCCAGATCCTCCAGGTAGTGGCCCTCCACCAACTGCTTGAACTCCGCATCTGGCGGCACCTCCTGCCCACCGCCGCCCAGCACCGCGCCCAGCACCTGCTGCAGCTCGTCCGTGCGGAAGCGGAACTCCGGCCGGTTCTCGAACTTGGGCAGCGTGTGCCGGTGGGGCATCTCGCTGCAGAAGACGGACAGGGTGAAGTGACAGTTCTGGGAGTGCAGGAACTCGGCCACCAGCGTGGGCAGCGCTAAGGCCAGCGGCGAGTGGAGCAGGGCGTGCGATTGAGAGATCTGCAGGCCGGCGGCCTTGTTCAGCAGCTGACCTGGAGGCGGGTATAACTTGGTTAGGGATCCTTATCCTCGGATTATGTATGAATCTCACCCAGTGCCGTGTTGTTGAAGCAATTGATGAGCTCCACGCGCAGGTGCGAGTGCATTTCGCGGGCAATGCCCTCCTGGTCCAGCCACTGGCGGAAGCCCTGCTCGAACTCCTGCTCCGGCAGCTTGGCCAGCTCCTCGAGCTGGATTCTCAGGCGATCCGCCTTCGAGTCCGGCACCCCGGGATCCGGATCGGGCTCTGGATTCAAGTCGTGAGTGATGGCCGGCACCCGGCGGTCCTCCGAGGCGGCTAAAATATCCAAAATTATTATTAAAGTGAATTTTTTAAAGTTCATAAAATTTTCTCACCTTCTTTGGGTGCTTTTCCACTGAGAGCGGGCGCCCGGCTCTGCCTCCTCAGGCCTCCGGCCACCTCCTGTCGCCTGCCATACGCCGACACCATTGCCATTCTGCTCCGGTTGGCCGCCTGCTCCCTGTCGGCGCTGATCCTGCGATGCTGTCTCACCCGCTGGGCCGCCGCTGCCGCCGCCGCCATCGCCCGCTCCCGCTTCAGCTGCTCCTCCCGCTCCCGCTTGGCCACCTCGTGCTTCCTCTCCCGCTCGCAGGGTATCCCGCCCGCCGGCATCCTGCCCGCATCCCACTGCTTGGCCCGGAACGAGGCCGTCGTCGTCGTCGACGGCAGCTGGCGGGTCTTCATCTCGGGACTCGGTTTGGATTTCGTTTTCAAAAGGTCCTTGCGCGCGCGACCGTCGTGTGCGAGTGAATTCAATTTTCCAGGTGTGGCTGGGCAAGACAAGAGCGGCTCTGCTGCAGCAACCACCGGCTGAGTTTCGTGCATCGAATGTGACAGGTGCTGCTCGGCCTGCTCTGTTCGGGGGCAGGCGTTTCGAGAAATAATGAGCAAAGGCAAAGGATGACGGCGCCAGCTCGGGGGTTGGTGCAGTCAGGCGAAAAGGACTTCAGCTGTTAAGGCCATACGTTTGCTTGGCTTGGTATTGTAGTTTCTTTTACTTACCAACCTTTTATTTTTGGCTTACATCTATGTATTTTTTGTAATTATTTATTATTAAATAGTATGTGGTTACTTTTTACCTAAAAAACTCGTCAATAACATTGTCATGACTCCTTCATTCTTTAAGTATTGCTGTATACCAATACCTCAATAAGAAATTTTAATAATATAATAAGAAATAGAGCTCTGAACGCAGAAAAAACCCGCCACAGCTGATCTGCAAAAACTTTAAATTTGAATTTAATATATCGATTATGGCCAACCAATATTACCCAATTTCCGATAGGTTAGTGTGGTATTTATTTGTGTGGGATGACAAATACTAATTGCTACGAAACACTACCCGCGCAGGGGTAACACATTTTGAAACAAAGTATAAAAACAAAAGAAATGCTGTCAAAAGGGAATTGATTGTGTGATTAATTTATAATATTGATTTGTTGAATATTTCGTTATTTATATACATTATATTTGAGTTAAATTGTGCGAAAGTTCAATGAAACATATATATTTCTAAATATTATTCTTATATCAGTCAGCTTCTGAAAGGTATTATTTTGGTATTTTATGGAAGATAAAGGTAAAAAGCTAACGAAATTTTGGTATTTTATGAAAAAAATTTACTTAAAAGTTTAAAGAATACAAGAATTAATTAACGCTTTAAACTAGAATTGTGATAGTGCATAACGTTGATTATGTTTATCACGTGGCTTTGAAGGCTTTCGGAATTTAATATTGCCAATATTGCAAGGAAGCAAGTGCTTTTTGTTAAATATTATTCCCATATCAGTCATCTTCTGAGAGATATCATGCTTAGGTATTTTTTAGGAAAAAAAAGTGAAGAGCCAAAACTGAAGTGAGAACAAGATTTTATTAGCAATTAGACCATTAAAAGGCAGTTTAGCAATTGGAAAAATTTGAATAACTTATATTTTGTACAAAAAATGTACTTATTTTGGTCTATATATCAGCTGCTTGTGACAATCGATAACCGATAGCAATCAGTTGTATGTAAACAAAAAGTTCCGGCTTGCATTATTTATTTATTTACGTACCGATTGCTGCTTTCTCTCTTATCTCAACTCCCCACTTTTATATTATATTATTATTATTTAAGGGTGTTTGGACCCTTAAAAAAAATAGATGATAGTGAATATTGTTGTTTTTTGCCCGAAATCACAAGTGCACGGAAGATGAAGAACAAGAACATTTGGGGTAAATATGTATGAAATTTTCTATGCGGCTTGAAACGGTTTGATAAATAAAAATTGTATGTTTACATGCCATAATTTTTACTACACGTCGTGATTACGGAACTCATATTCAGGATGTCTCACACCTTTATCCAGGAGCGTTTCCGCCTCAAATCCGATGGCGTCAAGCTGTGGAAGGAGCCCCTCAGGAGGCTGAATAAAAGGCGCCATGGAGGAAATGAGAAAACCCTTGACTGTAAGCACTTAAAGCAAAAATTGCATTTAAATCTAAACGAGAAAGAAAGCTAGCTTCGGTAAACCGAAGTTTATATACCCTTGCAGTCAGCAATTTGATCATTGAAATTCGATCCATTTTGGTAATGTAAGAAAAATGTCAAATTATGTAAATTTTGTAAATTTTACATTTTACATGTAGAATTTTACATTTTCATATAAATCGACCGATCCCTTCTATGGCAGCTATATGATATAGTTGTCCGATCTTAATGAAATTAAAACCGTAATTCTAGAACTATAAAAAACGACTATATCTCGAAATTTATAGAAATTCGTTGAAAAACAGAGAAATTAAAAATTTTTGTACATTAATTTCGCCATCATTCCTATGGCAGCTATAGGATATAGTGGTCCGATTTCGGCCGTTCCGACATATATACTGCGTGCTAAAGAAATAAGACTATGCTGAAAATTTCAGCCCGATAGCTCAAAAACTGAGAGACTAGTTCGCGTAGAAACCGACAGACAGACAGACGGACAGACAGACGGACAG
>VNJW01002046.1:0-18835 GCA_008042615.1 Drosophila auraria | reverse complement strand
CGAGCTGAAATTTTCAGCATAGTCTTATTTCTTTAGCACGCAGTATATATGTCGGAACGGCCGAAATCGGACCACTATATCCTATAGCTGCCATAGGAATGATGGCGAAATTAATGTACAAAAATTTTTAATTTCTCTGTTTTTCAACGAATTTCTATAAATTTCGAGATTTAGTCGTTTTTTATAGTTCTAGAATTACGGTTTTAATTTCATTAAGATCGGACAACTATATCATATAGCTGCCATAGAAGGGATCGGTCGATTTATATGAAAATGTAAAATTCTACATGTAAAATGTAAAATGTACAAAATTTACATAATTTGACATTTTTTTTTACATTACCAAATGGGATCGATTTTCAATGATCCAATTGCTGACTGCAAGGGTATATAAACTTCGGTTTACCGAAGTTAGCTTTCTTTCTCGTTTTGAATTATTTTAAAATATTAAAAAACATTTAAGCTCGTTTCAAGTCATTTAAAATATAATATAAAATCATATCAAATCATGTTATTCATTTTAAATCGTTTTATATAGTTTTAAAGAAATTAAAATTAAAATCGCGAGGTTGGTAAAAACTCTGCCCGTTCTCTGCCGCAACACAGACAGTGTAAACGTGACGTGAGCAGCAGCAGCAGAGAAGAGAGAGAATGGGAGGTCGAGTGGTGCGGTTGCCAGAGCAGTGCAAAGCATTAAATTTTAATTGTCATTTAAATTAATTGCACAAATGCAAGTCACATGTCATTGTATTTGTGTGGACATCACTAATTTAAAATCATTTATAATAATTTCAAATTATTTCCTTAGAATCAAACGAAGTCGTTTTAAGTGATTTGAAATCATTTTGACTCAAATTTAACTTTAGAAAATATTTTTAAATCATTTAAAGTCATTTCAGATCATTTAAAATCATTTCAAGTCGGCTTTAAATAATTTTATATCATTGTTTCAAAGTATTTTAAATAATTTCAAATCATTTGAACTCAAATTAAACTATATAAAATCATTTTAATAAATTTAAATTCATATTTAATCATTTAGAATCATTTCAAAACATTTTATATAGTTTTAAATAATTTTTAATCATTTCGAATCATATTTCTAATCCTTTCAAATCATATTAAATCGTTTCAAATAATATCAATCCATTTACTATTACATATATTACCATCATTATATGATCTTATCTAAATAAACCATTTCATATCAAACTTATCACACCATATAATATCACATTATCTATTATACTCCAAGCCTATCAGATCTCAAACCACAATATAAAGCCACTCACAATCCATTATTCAAAGCGATTGCGATAAACTCACTTAAGGTTCCCCCGAAATATTTGTCAAAACCTAGACCTCAAGGGGACCCCATGGGCGGTTTGCATAACCCGAGATCAGTATCTCGATCTCGATCTCGATCTCCGAATATGGCTAATCACGAGGCCCGAATAAGATTGCATAAATATCTGCCACTGAAAGGACACTAATCACATTCCATTCATTGGCTAAATGAATAAGGCTCGACGTCCCGCTGCTTGCAGAAACCAAGGATTCAGCTGGAGATCAGCCAGAGATCAGAGAGTTGGGACCCTCGGCGTAATCCCATTCCTCGGGGACATCGCTCTCTCCTTGAGTTATCCTTGCGACCCCCTGTGTCGTTGCGCTTGACCAGGAAAAGGGGCTTGTTGGTTTCTATCCTCCAGTTTTTCATCCATTTTTTATGACCCCCGATCCGAGTCCGATCTCGATGAAAACCCTCCCAAAATTAAGCAAACACTCTCGTCTCACTTTTTACGAGGCTTTTCCCACTTTTTTGTGGACATTTCGCTGCGGTCAATATTTTTGCATAATTCAGCAATGGGGGATGGCAGCGAGCATCGGGCATCGGGCATTGAAAAGAAATTAATGTGAAATTGAAAATGAAGGTAGAGAAGGGAAAAACCCGGGCAAAGGCATTGCGAAATGGAAAAGGTGACATGCAAAATGCGGCTGGGAAATGGGAAATGCGAATGAAAATGAGGCGCAGCTCATAAACTAGCTGGCAAACATTGTTTTGATGACACTCAGGGGCAGTCCACCCCGGATTCCTCTGTCCCGGAGACGAGCGGCGACGTTCCGTATTTAAATTTTCGCAATCCCTGTCAGCCTGTGACGAATCCCCGGCTCCGATTCGATGCACTTAATTGGCCTGGCCAGGATTCTGGATATTGGAGAAATTTCGGGGAGAGAGTGTGTGTGCGAGTGTGCGGGGAAAGTGAGGTAAATTTATGCGCCATAAATGTCGATCTCTGATGATGCCTCTGTCCCGATGATAGCAATGCTATATGGGCCGGGGACAAAATATTCATAACACATCGAACAGACCTAATTCAGTTGGACACGGATATGGACGGGGAAAAGGGTTTCACACGGTTGTAGGTGCTCTGCTGGATATTGATCGGTGATAAAACCTGGCTAACTGAAGAACAGGGTTTTATGACCACTTCTGTCAGAATTTGTTGTGGTTTCCTAGAGGCGCATGCCAGTGTTCTTAGAGATAATGATTGCTTTTTGAAAAGATATGCCACAAGCCCTGTAAGGAGTTTAGTTTAAAGGGATAACTCAGAGGCTTGTCCACCTTTTATTTGAGAAAGAATGATACCAGAATTTGGCATTAAATTAGCTGGATCGATTTGTTTTATGGAACCTTTAAGGAAGCTCTGAGGAACTTATAAGAAACCTTTGGGGAATATTTAGGGAACCTTTAAGGAACATTTAAGGAACCTTTAAGCAACGTTTAAGGAACCTTTGAGAAGCCTTTAAAGAACCTTTAAAAACCGTAAAGGAAGTTATAAGGAACCTGTAAGGAACCTTTAAGATACCTTTAAGGAACCTTTTAAGAACCTTTAAAGAACTTTTAAAGAACCTTTAAGGAACCTTTAAGGAAAATTGAAGGAAACTTTAGGAAACCTTTAAGGAAACTTTGAGGAACCTTTGAGAAACCTTTAAGGAGCCTTTAAGGAACCTTTAAAAAACAGTAAAGGAACCTTTAAGATACCTTTAAGGAACCTTTAAGGAACCTTTAAGTAACATTTAAGGAAACATTAGAAAACCTTTAAGGAAACTTTATGGAACCTTTGAGAAACCTTTAAGGAGCCTTTAAGGAACCTAGGTTACAGGTTTAAAAAGGTTTTAAACTTAAGCTTTTAAGGAACCTTTTAGGAAATTTAAGAAAACTTTAAGAAACCTTTATGAAACCTTTATGGAATCTCTCATATATATTTAGGAAACCTTTGAGCAATCTTTAAGAAACCTTCAAGGACAACTTGATGAACAAATATAGATTTCATTAATAATAATAAGATTGATATCCAGTTGAAGTCTGAACTCCCGGCTCACATTACGCAGATCCTTGCTCACATATTCCAGCGATGATCGCTGCTGGCTGTCAGGATCTCCGACTCAGAGTCAAAGTCTCTGGTCGGGCGTGTCAGTTGGTCGCGATCCTTATCTCAAGTGTCGCCCAGGAAGGGTTCTGGCCACGATCCATAGGTGTACTATTCCGCGGAGGAGAGCTACCCACTTAAGGGGCGCTGACAGGCGACGCTGCTTGAAATTTATGCGAGTTTTGGGCTCTAACTCATCCACACAATTGCTCGCCGATCTCTTGGCCATATGTCGCGCCCACTTACTCGTTACGCTTGTTAAGCTTAGCTTTGTTCTTAGCCTTTTTTTTATTTCTTGCTTTCTTGCTTTTTTAATTTTAATTTAATTTACATAAATTTCATTGCTGGCTGAGCGCAGGCCGTGGAGAAATTAAAAATGAGGAAAAACGCTCTGCACTTTCCAAAGAATGCGCAATTGTCGCGGCTGTAACTTCTCTGGGGGTAAGTTGAGGGGCCCAACTGGTATGCTAATTACGCATGTGGCCCACTGTAAAGGGCACTGGGAGAAAATGTATAGTATTAATAATGAATTTTAATATTAAAAAGGTGAAAAAGAAAACCACATTAAAAGTGAAATAATAAAAAGCTACCAAAGTCAAGTTCGCTTAGTTTGTGGCAAATATTTCTTGGTAATAATAATAATAATAATACAAAATAGAACGTAGGGCTAGATCTGTGAATAAAACATATATTAAACATTTTTATGTGTTTGTTAACAAATTGTTTGTCTCAAAAAATATTTATTTAACGTTCTTAAAGGCTTTAAATTTACAATTTGTCTGCACATGGTAGCATGTAAGCCGTGTGCGTAGGCGGCAGAGGCTGGGCACAGAAATTTTGCTGACTTGCGAGCCTGCCAGGCCCTGAAATAAAACTAAGCTTTTTTGGGAACACTAAAGGGCCATTACTTGACTTTTTAAATTAGTACGATTTGTACAAAAATTATTAAATTAATTTAAGCAAATGCTTTTGGCTGCTAATTACCCCTATTTTCTCTCCGTGCACAATTGCACCACGTGCCGAAGGTGGAAATACTTGAAAATGTGGCAATGGAAACGCAAATGTAAATGCAAATGAGAGGCGAAGGGTGCGACAATAACTGTAATTAAACGCGACCATTGTTGCGGTCACTCGGCCGGGCCGGCCGTGGCCAGCATGTCCTTGCTACCCTTGCCTGCCATTCCCACCGCCCTCGCTGGCCACGTGTCCGTGTCCTTGGTCCTTGGTCCTGCGTTTGTTTAGCTGAATGCCCACACACACCACACACGCCGAACACTTAAAAGGAATAAAAGTGTAACAGGCAACGTTTTAGATTAGCACCGATAGCAGCCTTCGGAGCCCATATATGATGTATCCCTAAACCCGAAAGCTGGGCGTTGACTGTCCACTCAATGCAATTAGTCCGGTACAGGGACCACTCCCTGTAATCAACCAGCAGCTGCTGTCCGGCCTGGATGATCTATGGCTAGATCAGGGAGGCTGCTGACCACACATAATAGCCAATTAATCGATTGTTAGGCAAATCCAGTATAGATCTCCGTATAGATCTCTGCTCTGATTTTATCTGGAGGTATTAGTACAGTGATAGGGGATACCATAGCCTTGGATACAGATCACAATGGGAAATTAGGTAATTATTATTAATTTAAGCTTGAAAGGAATTTATTAAAGATTTTTATGTTGAAAATAGAGATTTAATAAATGGATTTTAATATAAAATATTATTTAAAAGTCACTGAAATATCACGTAAGCCCAAACCAAACTTAAATTAATTATTAAAGTTAAAGGCAATACTTTTCTAAAAGTTTCTTTGACTAATTTTCTTAATAAAATTCGTTTAATTTCCTTAAAGAGTTCAAATAAGTAATGAAAGCATTAAAAGCTGATTAAATAACTTAAAAATAGCTTGTTTAAATTTGTTGCTTAAGAAAAGCTTGAATAAAGTATTAAGAATGGGAAACTATGATAATTTTAAAGGATTTATTATTTCTTTAATTTCCAAAATAGTTCTTAAAAAGGAGAACCTATAACTCTTGTATATTATATACATAGATTTATAAACCAAATAAATATTTATAAAAACCAACAAAATACCTTTATAAATTTGTTTAAATTTCCCTTCAAAAATACCTCAACTCTTAGTGGGGAAAATGTCTCCTTTCTCTCGCTTTTTCTTCTACTTTCTTTACTCTCCCGTAAAGAGATCTCTTTTGTGTCCCATCTGCCCGCAAATGAGAGTCATTAAATTCGTATAAATAGTTTCGCAATGCACATTTGTTACATGGCTTAAGAACTTTTGACAGCAATTAGCAAATGATCGCAGCCCACAGCTGCTTTCTTCTTTCTTTTCTTTTCTTTTCTCTGCGTTTTTTAAGACGGGCTGGGATTCGATGGGATCGGATGATCTATGATCGAATTTCCGCGCATCTTGGGCGCCTTCGTCTTGGGACTTTTTGCCAAAAAACAAACGCATTTTATCAACGCTTCATTTGCACACTTTTCACCCAAAAAAAAGGTTGAATAAATGGGAAAAATGCTTTGTTTGTCTTGCGAAGAAAGGAAAAACAAACCCTCGACGTGAGCAAGATTAGCAAGGGGTTTGCTGTGGTTGATTCACACACCCAAAAAAATCTATTTTTTTGTGCACTTTTCGGCGCATTTGGTGTTTTTTTTTGTCTCCTTTTTTTTTTATAATTTCCAATGTAAGAAAAATCGTTTTTGTTGCGGCCTTTTGTGTGTGGCTTTTCAGCAGTTTTTCAGCGCGTTTTCATCGGGGGAAGCCGAAGCCCTTGGCAGCTCATTAAGCGAGCGCAGTTTAATTTGTCACGGCGGCTAAATCAATCTCGCCACCTCATTAACGGCAAACGAATGGATTAAGGGAGAACTTGGCATTTAGAGCGGGGTCTCGGATTTACTATATATTATATAGGCGAACTATAGAAATCGGTAAGAGCTTAAGTATGTGAAGGTTGCGGCAAGGCAAGCTGTCACTCGGTGAGTCAACATTAAATCAGTAGTTAAGCTGTGACTTGGTGAATTAGCAGCTATGAGAAGTGTTTTATTATAAATTATACTAATTTTTAGCTGGTAATTATATTAATAATGTTTATGATATAGGCACTAAGTAATTACGAAGAGTTGCAGTTAGCAAGTAAGAGAAATATGTAAAGTTTTTACTTCAGAATGGTTGACACAAGTTTGCACATGGGAATTCTAAGGCAATGAAAGTGGTAATGAAGAGAAGGTACATTATGTACTTTGGAAATTGGAATTAAAACACTTTTTTTGAGCTCCTAATACGTATTTAATAATTCTAAATATAAACATAATTATTTTCTTAGTTTTATTACAAATTATACTAATTTTTAGCTTGTAATTATATTAATAATGTTGATGATATAGGCACTAAATAATTAGAAACAATTGCGGGTAGCAAAAGAGTTGAATATGTAAAGTTTTTACTTCAGATTGGTTGCCACAACCTTGCACTTGGGAATTCTAAGGCAAAGAAAGCGGTAATGAAGAGAAGGTACATTGTATATTTTGGAGTTTGGCATTAAAATAACACTTGGAACCGATAAAACAAATTTAATAATTGTAAATATAATTCGAAATACTTTCTAATTAAATTTATAAGAAAAATAATATTTTTAATTTGAAAAAAGAAACCATCTATGGCTTAAAAAGTGCCTGAATTCCTAACAGCATTAAAAAAACAAATGCACATTCGTAATGTGTAATTTACGTGGCATTTCGAATTAATCCCATTCGCCGAGTTAATCCCGTTGAAGAGCCGCCAACCCGGATCCAGTGACGACGACTGTGTGACTTCCTGTGATAAAAATACAACGAAAAAAAATGCAAACACTCGATAACGCGGGTCAGCTGGATGGGGAAACTGAGTCGCTGACAGCTTTGGCCGGCTTAGTTTCGTCCTGGATCGTCCGCTCCGAGATCCTTCGGCGTCCGGCAGCGTCACGTGCGCCCAATCAATGGACACACGTACGTACATATTTGCCATATAGAGCAGCGCCCAGCCCGGGGCAGTGACGAGTTAAGTGCCCCGCGCCGCTTTTAATAGCACATAAATTAACATAAACGACGCCGGGCCTTTGTTTTGCCAATGACGTTGCACGGCCACCAACCCACTTTTTCCCTACTAATTCCGGCAGTCGCGGACGGAGCATGGTGGTGGTGTGCCTCGGCACTAGTCTGCACCCACTGCGGTTTTTGTTTGCCCATCAGATAGAAATCTGCATTACCCGCGGGCCACCTCCTGCCTCCTGCCTCCTGCCTCTCTTGCTTTCACCCCTGTCGCAGTGCGATGCATAGCTTAGCGCCGAAAGTTGCTATCGTTACCCTCCGAAAGCGGAGCTGGCGAGAGCGCGAGGAAGCGTACAAAGACGTAAAGGCGAGAGAGAAAAAAAGGAGAGCGGGAGGCAGGCCTCGAGTGGGCTGCACAGTGGGTCGCGTACCAGTATTGTGAGCTGGTTGAACTTATAGTTTATATGTGGGAATTTATTGTATTTAAAGCGTTAAAAACTTTGAAAGGGAAATGTGGTATTAAATAATACTTGCTTGTTAATTATTTAATATTTTCTTTTTTTTTTGTGATTTATAAAATAATGTATCTAAATTGTCTACAGTTTTATATATATAGAATTTTATTTTTCCAATGCAATTTTGCCATTTAATAAAAATTAATTTCTTACAGCTGTTATTTTGTAATATTTTATTTATAGAGTGGAATGATAAAAATATATAGATGAATATATAATCAAAAAATGTATCCTTTTTTTTATTTACTGTATTTAACTAAAAATAAAAAAAATAATTATTATTCTTAGAGAAATCTATTTTCTGACATTTAATTAAATTTCCTTTTTTTATTTTAATAAATTAGATACGTTGCTTTTATGAGAATAAATCCTGACAGTTATTCATTTTCTGACATTTTATATTATTTCTTTATTTATTTTAATATATTTAATACCTTGCTTTTATGTGAGTTAACTCTCAACGCGTGCCACTGTGCCTACTCGCACCCAAAGCCGCATGTACTTAGCAAACGCGAAACGGAAACGAGTAAAGCGAATAAAGCGAAAAAAATGAATAAATAAATAAAAGTGCTTTGGCTTCATTAGGCGATTAGCGCGGCTCAAGGGGAATGGTGATCCTGTTGGGCCAGGACCCGGCCCCGGCCGGTTTCGATTGCCATCCCGATTTCGGACGAGCTCTGCCGCTCCGCTGCTCTGCTTTTTCGCTGCTTTGGCGCTGCTAATGCGCGCCTGCGCAGCAAGTGCGAATCCTGTCAATCAGCGAGCATCGGGATAGATGGCAGCCCTGGCAGGGGACCGTTAAAAAATATGTGTCGCACTGCCACGCCCCCTCCCCTCGACTGACTGGCTGACTGGCTGTCTGGCTGACAAAGTGACAGGCAAATGTCAGCGATTTACAAAACGTTTAAGCTCGGAACGCCGCTTGTCCACTTCACTGCGCAGCAACAACAAATACGGGCAGCGGCAATGGGCAACGGAGTAGCATTTTCCAGGACTTTCCCTCCACTCCGTAGTCCGGACTCCGCACTCGACATATTTGTTTTTCATAAGCAACAGCCGCCGGAAAAAATGTAAATTTTCACCCAAATAGAAGAGGGAAGCAAGCAAACTGTGGCACGCGTGTAATCGCCCGGAAGCGTTTTTTCAAGTCCTCTCCGCTCTTCGCCGCTTCTCCTCATCTTTTCTCATTTTTTATTGTTTGTCGCTTGTAAGCGGCGGCGCGCACAAGTCACCCCCTTTATGTGTGTGGAGCGCGTGCAACGTGCAACGTGCAACGTGCAACATTGCAGCATCGCCTCGCGCCGCCTCGCAGATGCATTGTAACCATTCTTACAACGGGGTGGCAGGCCCTGCCCCTGCCCAAAAAGCTTCCAGTGGCATCATTAGTTTTTGGGCTGCGAAATTTGCATGACTTTTTGACCTGCGGCAACACTGTGACGTGGCACGTCGCGGCACGTGGCATATGGCAAGAGGCAGTTGCACATCCATAAAGCATATAGCATGTAGCATAATGCACACACACGCGGCACTCGGCCAACTGTCACTCCGGCGGAACTGCGCCGTCATCCGCCGATCGCTCATTCCGCATTCTGCCCACTCATCGTTACACTAAGCGAAATAAATGGAAACTAGAGCACAAGTACAGTTGGTCCTTGAAGCTTAGATCCGTAAGTGCTGAGGTTTCGGGAGAATATATTATGTTATGAGCTTAAAAATAAAATGTAGCCCATATACATTATAATATTATAAATAACACTGTTAACCCTTAACAGTTAACCCTTAAAAATATCCTGCACAGATATCAGGGTTCTATATTCGTGAATTTCTAAAAAATATATCTCATTAATGCACAAATATTATTTTTCTTCTAAATATAATTAAATTGCATACACAAATCCAACGGAATTTAAGTACTTAAAACTATTTCATTAATGCAGTAATATTATTTTCCTTTCAAATCGAATTAAATTTCATACTAATAATTCACACAAATCCCAAGGAAATCCAAGGAAGTTTTTATTACTTTTAAGGCTCAACCGCACGGAATGCAGCACCGTTAAATGTGCTTTGAAGCTACCAGACAGTCTCTGTAGAAGCTGGCCTGAGGCAAGTTGGAGAATTGGAAATACTTGTATTTCTTTCTCAGTATAAACATACATAGATCATTTTTAAGGATGGATACTAAAGATGGTTCGCCACTCTGTTTGACTTTCACACCTTAAAATCATATTTATAAATATTTTTAAAAAGAATATGGCAGTTACTTTTATTTAATATGAGCCAAAATGTATTTCAAAAATATTCTATAGCCCTATAAAACCCTTTGAATATAAGAGAAAACATCATATATATCTTCTTCATATAATATACCTTTCCAAACCTACCTAAGTATTTATTTTGATACCTGACTGGCAACAAATCGAATCGATTAACACAAAACATGCAAATTTTTTTGCGCCGTGCAGTGCCGTCCTGCACTCTTGACTTTCGCACTTTTCGAGCGGCGGCCACTTCATCGGATCGGATCAGATCGGGGTCGAATTGGGATGGATGCTATTCCTATTCCGATGCCGACTCCGATGGCGATTGCGATAGCTAAGCTAATTAAGGGACTTGCAAAATTCATTTCGCTTTTTTTCTCTTTTTAAATATAATTCGCCGGCGGCGACAGCAACACGCATGCGGCGTTGCAACAAAATGTTGCAACCCTTTCACTTCAGTTTCAGTTAGAGTTTTTTTATTTGTCGCCGCTGTACGGATTGCAGTGGAAAATTTGTTTATCATTAACAGATTGCAGCAGCTCTCGGGGCTCGCGCTGGAAAATGAATTATAATTATGCGGCGCCGAGGAGGAGAGGAGGAGAGCCACCCTTGCCGGGATGTCGGGATTTAAATATTAATGCCAGCGCGTCGTCCTGCGATGATGCCACACGCGGCGCGGCGAGCGGGGATTTCAATTTGGATGCCCATTGTTTGCATAATATTTGGCAATTATTGGGAACACACTCACTGACAGAGGACAGAGACACCGGCAGAGGCAGAGGCAGAGGCCTCCATCCGAGCGGAGTATCCTGCCAGGACACAAATGTGGCCTAAGCCGGCTTACCAGCTTTTTGGCTGCAGCCAAGGGGTCCCTTTTTTTTCTCTCCTCGCGACTTGCAGCTTGCCGCAGGAAGAAAGAAAGTTTCTTGCCCCGAGGCCATGTGCGAAAACAATTTGATTCGCGAGTTAAGGACTCAGGCTCCGACTCCGACTCCGCCGACTCCGCAAGAAGGTTTCCTTAAACCCGAAAAAAAAAATTTCGCCCGCGGCGAAGGCAGCAGCGTCTTGTTTGTCAATCAAGGGATTCGCAAATAATAATGAAAATGAAAACCAAAAACCAGAACGCGAGACGAAGGATTCGCGAATGCCGATGCATCTGGCGAAATCTGGTCCTGCCCCCGAGCTCGGGCTCCTGAATTCGGAATCCTTTTCAGCCGCAGCACTTCCTCCTTTCTGCGGCCAGCTGTTGATTAACTAAACTGCATAATGAAGGATCGCCGAAGGCAGGCACGAACTGTCAGGAATCGGGGGGATATTTGAATGGGTTTGGGTTTAATTATATTAACGATAAAAACAATTTATATTTGCTTAAGAATTATAAAAAGCAAGATGTGTTATTTTGAAATTAAAAGGAAATCGTATTTCATATTTTATATCGATAAGTAAATGGGTTTTTTATAGATTAATAAGATCCTCTCTTATTAAGAGGTTTGGATTTAATAAAAACCATAACTACAAGTTATATTTGCTTAAAAACTATTAGAAGCCATATGTGTGATGTTTAAATCAAAAGGAAATCGATAAAATGGTATATTTTATATCGATAAGTATCAAGCTTTTTTTTAATTAATTAAGGAGGATCCAAGGCATTGTTTGGATTTAATAAAAACCATAGCTACAAGTTATATTTGTTTAAAAACTATTAAAAGCAATATGTGTGATTTTTAAATCAAAAGGAAATCGATAAATTGTCATATTGTTTTTCGATAAGTCAGTATTGTTTTTTTTAGACAAATAAAGAAAGGATCTTTGTATTATATTAAAACTAGAAATATATTATTCAGGGAATTATTCAAGCTTAAATAATATTTGATAATATTAAACAAATCTTTGCCCCAGAATATATTCTTTAAAATATTACAAATAGTCGCTTTAAATGCGTATTAATCGATAAGAGATTTTCGATTAACCACTGTAAATTATTACCATTACTAATATGGTTAGGAAAAGTGTTTTTAATTCCTACGATTTTTTTTAAGGATATTTTCTTTTGATTTTCTAGAAAATCAAAAGCTAAAATAATAATTTATAAACCATTAGCTCTGGAAAAGCCTTCTGCTAACCAATTCCTTGGATATTTTCTTCCTCCAGTGCCAAGATCTTCTCATTATATTTTTCATTTCCCAGTCTCCCCTAACCAGTAACCCTTCTTCCCGTGCCCCGTCAGCTGTGACCAGTTTCCACACCCGCCCAGAGAAGCCCCCATAACTGCTGCCCAGCCCATCCTGTCTTCACCGAGCATTTGTTGTAGCTTCTTTTTTTGTTTTTATCACTTGTAAAAGCAATTAATTAAATTTTTATCGATTAACCAAGTGACACGCAGAGGCAAGAACCCAAGAAGACGGAAGCGGGGCCAAGAAATGTAAATTTAAAGCCAAAGGTAAACGAAAATGAAGGGTTAAGGGGTGTGACCCGAGCTGGCGACATTAGGAAATTGGTCTAACGATGCGGGTGAGCACAGCTGGCTGGAGATCCCGATCCCGATCCCGATCCCGATCCCGAACCCGAACCCGAACCCGATCCCATCCCAGCAAGTGCAGCCAGCAGGAAATATGAACAATAAAAAATAATTCAATTATCTATCGGCATCGCACATCGCAGCCTAAATGGTCTACAAATTAGGGACAAGCCCACAGGAATGTGCGAGGCGATGACAGGTTGCAGGATCGCATCGGATCGGATAGGATCTCGGAGGGGATTAAGCGGGTTCCTTCCGCCAGCGCTGTCTTTCGCTGCCTTTCTACCTTCCTGTCTTTCCGTCTCGCTGCCTTTCTACCTTTTCCTGAAAACCTGTACCGCCTGTATCCTTTGGAAGCCATACCGCACTCAAATCGAATTACGGTGCCAAAAGCGTGTGCGAGGGCGTCAAAGTGTTAACAAGTGTCCTGCTTCACTCAGTGATGATCCTGACCAGGAAAACTAGCCAGATTTTAATGAAAGAAAATACATATAAATTCTTCTTTATGGGAACTAATTACATTCACTTGGTTCTTGATGCGTTTTGAACTCTTTTAAGATTTTTTTCTGGAACTAAACCTTTATATTATCCATAATTTATAATTGTCTTTAACCAAATGAAAGTAACAAAAGAAGCTTATAATTCATAAAAACCCCTATTCCCAGCATTACGCGGTTGAGTTACCTTAAGCTTAAAAAACTGACAGACAAAAGCTTCGGAAGGGTAGGTATATTTTAAGAGTCCTTCCCTAAAATCCCTGTATCATATTTACTAAGCCATGTTAAAGGCAAAAGGGCTTAATTTAAATATCTGTAATAAGAAGATAAACTATGAGTTAAATATATATTTTAGAAACGAGCCAACTCGGCATCTCCTCTCTTTGTATCTGCGTATCCACGAGCTACCACGGGGCTGCTGGCCAGCTGTTGTATCTGTATCTGTATTTGCAGGCTCATCGCGACGGGGGCGTTGTCTTGATCCTGGCTCGTACCTGTGTCCGCCGGCTATTCAACCTGTTTGTTTGCTTGTTGCCTTGTTTGTTTTGGTCGCCTGCAAAAGCAAAGCAAATCGGTTGGTCAAGCAACTGTGTAAATATATGACCAGCCAGGACACGAGCTATGTTAGGATATTGCGTAGACAAGGACCAGGTGACCGCAGATGTTTCTCCTTTGAAAAGAATATAATCCTTGTTCTATATAATATTTTTACAAGAGAAAAAATATTATTTGTTATTACGAAATATTATGGGAGTATTTTACATTGTAAATATTGAAAATAAATATAAAGTAGAGATGAGAAGCATCTATGTTAATCGATTTAAAATCGATTTTTGCAAATCTTCTACGCTTTTGCGGTTCTAAGATACATTTTGTAATATTATAGAAATTTCTTGACTGAATTATCTGAAAATATATAGGGTCTGTTGGGTTATATATGGTTGTAGTGAAAGACATCACTGTTAATCGATTAAAAATCGATTTTTGCTTTACAAAACATCGAAAGCTTCGATTCGTCTTCAGCTTTGCGATCAATTTTGTAATATTATACGGAAAATATCTGAGATATGTTGGGGTCTATAAAGAAGAGTTTAAAAAATTGATAATAATCGATTAAAAATCGATGTTGCATTCAAAAAACAATGAAGACCTCGATTACTTTCCAACTTCATGATTAATTTTGTAATATTATAGAAATTTCTAGACTGTAAATACTGAAAGTATCTAAGATCTGTTTGGTTCTATAAAGTAGTAGTGGAAGACATCTATGTAAATCGATTAAAAATCGATTTTTGATTATTTTGCAGCTCTACTATAAGGCCTAAATAATTAAGACAAAATATATATATATCAATAATATTTATATGAAGTTTTTCAACAACATCCTTTTATATGCTCAGTTAGCTATTATAATTTCCTTGGAAGATCCCCCCAAATCCCCTCAAGAAAACCCTTATATTTGATTTCTTTGCATTTATTTTGTTATAAAAAAAAGGGTAAGTTCGCTTAAGCTAGTAATAAATAATTGTTGTTAAAATTAAATAATAGAAAAAAAAGTTGAGTACACAAAAACTACATAACAGCAGCGTCCAAAAAAAAAAAAAAGAGTGGAAATTAAATACTAAAAATAAATAATTCGATTAACTAAAGGGATAAACTATGTACAGGATCAAGTCTAGGGTGTGGTAGGTGGCCTTAGGAACTAGTTAAGCGTCATAGTTAAGCGTTTTCCCCCCGTTTGTCAGCTGGCTTCTTCTCCTTCTTTTTCTCTTCTCCTCCTGGCAGCTCCTTCACCAGGATCTCCTAGACGTATATGGACGAGGGCAGGGCCAGTCCCACCTCGAAGTAGTTGCGCTCGTCGACCTTGTAGCGCTTGAGGGGCGACTCCTTCACCTCCTTGACTTCGGCACGGCTCCTCTTCAGACTCCTGACTGGCGTTTCCAGGCAGAAGGTGTTGTCCCCAACGGACGTTACCTTCGGCGTGGGCAGCTGGACGAGCACCTGGTGTGGGATCCTCACCAGCGGCGAGGCCGGCTCGGGCGTAGTCATGGCCAGTGGCATCATGGGCATCAGGCCAAAGCTCAGATCGCTGGCCGGATCATCGCCGGGGGCATAGGAGGGCGACAGGACCTCCGGGCGGGCACAGTCCGCGTCCAGCTGCTGCTTGACCAGCGTCCGGCGGCGCAGATTGAAGGTGGAGCGGCAGCGGCGCGGCTTCTTCTTGGCGCTGCCATCCTTGGCCTTGCAGGCCGAGTCCAGGATGGCGTCTATCAGCCGGTCCAGCGTCTGGTCGCCCATCTGCGTGGAGGCGGGCTGCGGGGTAATGGGACGCACGGTAACCGGAGCCTGAGCTGGAGGGGGCGTGGGAGTCTGAGCTGGCTTGGGCAGTGGCGTCTCCTCCATGGTGGCCAGCAGATCGGCGTCCAGCTTGCGCTTGGTCTCCCTCACCGGCCCCGCCGCCATGTAGCGTGGCTGTCCCAGGAAGGGATCCAGCGGCGCCAGTCCCCTTAGCGCCAAGTGCTGACCCGAGGGCAGGAGGAGCCCGTTGGGCGAGTAGTCCTCCGCGAAGCGTGGCAGGGTGGTGGCATAGCGCACGCTTTGGACGCGCTGCACGGCCGCTGGCTCAAGATGCGCCTCCGGGGTGACATTACGGATATCGCTGAGCGGCGCCAGGACCAAGGGACTGTTGCGCAGGCGCGCTCCGGGCAGAGGCAGCCCCACCAGCGGCGTGGAGGTGTAGCCATTCCAGTCCGGGACGTTCTCCTTGTTGGCTATGGTGGCCCGGCGGTGGCGCCGCTGTCTCCTCCTCTGACGCTGGCCCTGCTCGTCCTGCTCCTGCTGCATCTCGTTCAGGCGCTGCGCCGAGGCTGTCCACTTGAGCATGATGTGGATGTGGATGTGGTAGCTGCGATCGATGGTTACTCTCTCTCTCGTCTTTCGACTCGGAAAAAAAAGGGAATGTGGGCTGTGTGGACTCGGGGTCCGCTCTCGACGGCTCTGGCTGACAAACTGAAGCGGTCCGGGGCTGCGGCGGTGTTTTATAGTCGCCAGGAGACACAGCCAGGAGTCAGGAGCCAGGAGCCAGCAGTCGGCAGTCGGGGGTTGCCGATGATTGCCGAAGGTATTACCAGGAGTTAGGGGTTGTTGCGCAAGCGCAGCCCTCGGCAGCAGAAGGACACTCTCTGGTCTAGGCCTCTCTCTCTCTCTCAAGCTGAGAAAACTCTCTCTCTCTCTCTGGGAGGCTTCTATCTCGGAGGTTTCTCTCTCGCCCAGAAGCATCTTCCAGCGGCAAGTATCTTCTGCTTGAAAGTATCTTTTAGTTCCTAGCTTTTCTTAAGGAAAAAAAGCCTTGAAATACTTATGAAGCCTATGAGATTTTTTAAGTGAAAAGTCACCTTTTTTTGCAGGCTAGTAATATTTATTTTTAACGAAAATTAAAGCTAGATATTGGTTATAATTAAATTGTATTAGAAATATCTCATTTTCTACCGATTTCTGCTTATAAAAACAATATTAAAATTATATTTCTTTTTACTTATAAATAACTTCTTCCTTCTTAATGGAAAGTCTACGTTTTTTGTAAGCAAATAATAATTGTTTTTGAAGAAAATTAAAGCTAGATATTGGCTATAAGTAAATGGTAGTACAAATATTACTTTTTCTATATTTCTTTGGTAATTAAAGCTGTAGTTAATACTATATTTTAACTTTATGTAAATTGTAATAAAATCTTCACTTTTTCTTCCTCTTTCTGCTAATAAAAACAATATTTTAATTCTATTTTTTATTATTAATACATAAATACTTCCTTTTTGGTAAAAAGTCACCTATATTTGTAAGCAAATATTTATTTTTAAAGAAAATTAAAGCTAGACCTTGGCTAAATTTAAATGGTGCTAAAAATATAATTTTTTTACCCTTTTTCTTTGTTAATAAAAACTATGTGTTAACCTTACTTAAATGGTTTTAATGCAAATACTTTTCCTATATACAAACCATACTCTAATTATATTTATTATTATTATTAAGTACATACACCCTTCTCTTAAGATCGAATCTCTATTTGCTTATAACATTTTGATTTTTTGACCCTACCCCGATCTTTATTTTTCACAATTTGCTCGGGGAATATATAGTTTCTCTTAATTTTGTTATAAAACTCATCCTTTCCCACAGTTTCCCCCGGCTCGGAGCCACTCATCCAGTGCACCAGCTCACGAGAATGACATCTAGATGTCTATCGGCCAGCGATAGCCTGGCTTCCTTGCTTCCTTCCTCCCTCCCTCAAAGGAAGTCCGCTTCCTCGTTCCTCGTATTCCCTTGCCTTTCCCCCTCATTTGAATGCCGCAACAGGCTCAAGCCGCCGCACTTGCTGGCCAGGACAGAAATTATTAACGAACGAAACTAGAGGGGAAACCCCGGGCTAATTAGCCAGGTTTGCTCACTTCCTGGCCGTATTAATTGCGGCTCTTTAGCAGCCACAAATGCAATTTATATTTCGTTTTTTTTTTTTAATTGAAAACCTTCGCCACTTCCTTTCTGAAGCATTAGAAAAACGTTATCAAAGTCCTGTCAGAGCCAACTGTCGCTCGCATTAAGCTGGGGGAAAAGTTTCTGTTGACTCTGGAGTAGGATCATTATCGAGTTATCAAGCTGTATCTGACTTCCTTTCTGAAAAATGCCAAATTGAAAAGTTGAATGAGGAAAAACTCCCACAATAATAGTTTTCCAGAGCGGGAAAAGCAGTTTAAAATAATATTTTCCTGCCCACAAACTCTTTATTTTATTTTTTCCCAACGAAACACGATACGATATCTTGAAGATTAATATAAAGAAATCCATATAAATATAAAAAGATCTTTAAGGAGTCTAACTTAGATCGATTTACCCATGACAAGATCAAGGATAACTGCCCACAGATGTGTGTGAGAGGCGAGGTTAGCCCCTTGACCAGCTGGTGAAGTGATCTCTCCCCTGAGTAGTGTTGGGTAAAAACTGCTCATTTGGGTGAACATGTTCACTTGTTCTTTTTTTTCAAAAGAGTCAACTCACTCATTTTGCTCACTTGTTCATTGCTCACTTACTCACTTGTTCATTGCTCTTTTGCTCACTTGTTCAGTTGTTCACTGTTCATTGCTCATTGCTCACTTGCTCACTTGTTCATTGCTCTTTTGCTCACTTGTTCAGTTGTTCACTGTTCATTGCTCATTGCTCACTTGCTCACTTGTTCAGTTGTTCACTGTTCATTGCTCATTGCTCACTTGCTCACTTGTTCAGTTGTTCACTGTTCATTGCTCAGTTGCTCACTTGCTCACTTGTTCACTGTTCATTGCCTTTTTATAACCTGTTCATAAACAGACTACTGAGCACTGCATTTTAACGACTAAAAAAATCAATAGTTTAGGTCTGATATACATATGTAAGTATATTTATGTTTTCATATTTCATGTATTGAATATTTATATAAAGAAAATAAAAATAAATAAATAAATGTAAACCAAAACTAATATAACAAAATTAAAAATATAAAATAATAATACAAATAGAAACTCGTTCTCTTCAGAACGC
>VNJW01002043.1:0-20674 GCA_008042615.1 Drosophila auraria | reverse complement strand
CGCAGAAACAATCGGGCTTTAGAAAGAAAAGGAGCTGTATAAGTGCAATAACACACATTGTTGAGGACATTCGTCGCCAACTAGACAATAACTGTGCAACATTTCTAACTCTCCTTGATCACAGCAAAGCATTTGACTCAGTGAACCACAACATACTTAGTACTAAACTAAAAAATCTTTACAATTTTACAAATAGTGCTGTTGGTTTCATCTCGTCGTATCTTGCTGGCAGGCAGCAAGCAGTAGTTTCTGGAAACTGTATATCAAGTTTCAGCGAATTAAGTAGGGGAGTTCCTCAGGGATCTGTATTAGGACCATTATTGTTTTCTATATATGTTAATGATTTGCCTAGTGTCTTGTCCGGTTGTGAAGTACACTTATATGCAGACGATGTACAGGTTAATGTTAGTAGTCCGTTTAATCAATTAAATGTTTGTGTAAGTAAAAGTAATGATGTCCTTTATCTTATTGACAACTGGGCGAAGGATAATGGCTTAAGCATAAATCCTTCAAAATCAAAATGCATAGTAATTAGTAAAAAACCAATAGAAACCAAATGTTTAGAAAGCCTTGCAATTAGTAACAGGCCTATAAAATATGAGGAGTCGGCATTCAATCTTGGTATTACTTTTAGTAATACCTTGAGCTGGAGTCAACATATTTTCAAAGCAACTGGTCGAACATATGGCTTGTTGCGTCAGCTCTCTCCATCTAAAGACTTTTTACCACAGCAAATCAGGATGCTTATATCAAAAGCCATTCTAATTCCCTCTCTTTTTTATGGTGTTGAGATATTTGGTCACTGCGACACTAGAGATATGCAAAAGTTGACAGTAGCTTTTAATTCTATAGTTAGATATGTGTTTAAACTAAATCGACTTGACCATGTATCGCACTTGACCAGTAAACTACTTGACTTAAACTTGACCTCGTGGATAGATTATAGGACTCTTATATTTTTCCATAATTTTGTGACAACTCGGCAACCACCGTATCTCTACAATAAGCTCTGCTCTGCAACATCCACAAGGACCAATAATTTCATATGCCCAAGATATAAATCTCTAATCTCAAGCATACAATTCTTTACCAATGCTATCCGCCTCTGGAACAACCTCCCACATAACCTAAAGACTAGTAGGTGCGCAACTCAGTTTAAATTAAAACTTAAAGAATATTTAAAATAGAATAAACAAAAATAGTAAACGAAATAAAGATAATATAAGTATAAAACATAAATACAAAATCAATAAAAACAAAACAAAATAATATAAAAATATGTAACGAAATCAAAATGTCAGTAAAATATTTATAAGTTTATTGTTAGATTAAGAAATATTATTTAAAACAAACTCGCAATATGTATGTATCCATTTTGACTAGTGCTATAAATATAAGTTTACCCTTGTCGCACTAGGATATTAAGAAATAAATAAATAAACAAATCCAAGATGCTGGTGGAAGATTGGAGTCCTTGACAAGTACCACATTGTCAACTGAGATGTTGCGTTCCTTGTTGTTCCACTTGCGACGCTGCTGCAAGTGCTGCTTAGTATTCCTGATGCCAGCTCTTCCAAAATCCTTGGTGCATTGCTTGTAAGTACTGCCAATATTCCAAGCGATTGACTGACAAATGAAATAGATCACCCTCTGGAATGGATGTGAATGGGCGACCAATTAAAAGTGGGCTGTTGCATAGCGGTCACGAGATCACAACCGCACTAATCTGAACAATTAGAGTTTGCCTTTGTTCGAAGGTTAATGTCGCCTTTCCAACAACGCGCCGAAGGTGCAGTTTGACGGAGTGCACCGAAGACTAGCACTTTCCTCAACAGTGTTTCGAATGAGGAGGTATGAAACTCCATTTCCTTTCATCGTTGGCCAGCGATTGATGCTCCTGCGAAGATAGGAGTTGCTGCATCTCATCTAAGTCCCGTTTGGCACCAACAAAATTCGTTCCGTTGTCGCTGAAGATCTGCGAATATTTTCCTCTAAGGGACATGAATCGACGAAGACATGCCAGATAAATGTCTGTTCTCAGGTCGGTAGCTAATTCCAGGTGTATGGCTTATGTTCCAAGGCACACAAATAGACATATGTAGCCCTAAGTTTTTCGTAGATTGCTTGAGTGCTGAAAGGGAAAGGCCTCTGTTATGCGAATGCCGGGTAGATCGGCCATAAATTGGTGCGCTGTATGCGTTGGCGAAATCATCTTGAGCAGTTGTGGGTCAGATTTTTTATAAGATTAGGTTAGATTTGTGTTCATATTTCAAAATCATTCTTGTAATGCGGTGCGATTTCCGTTTTTGCTGAGCAACTTTGGATTATCTTGCGACAAGTGAAACAGAAACGGTGCCATTTGCATGTACCAATCTGATGTAGACGACTGCAGAGTATACCTTTATGGAAGCATCCGAAAACCAATGCGGTGCGATGCGACCCTCCCTGTTGTCAACAAATCGTGGCACACGAAGTTCTTTGAGTACCTCGAGGTCGTTACGGAATATTTTCCACCATTCAGCAATTTTTTGAGGCAGTTTCGAATCCCAGCTGAGATCAAGTAGCCACAATTCTTGAAACAAGATTTTAAATTGCACCACCACTGGTGACAGAATATCCAGCAGATCAAAGATGCGTGTCACGTCCGACATAACTTGTCGCTTGGTGCTGTCCGGATTCGATTAATGTCAAACGTTGTACAATAAGGTATCGTGTTTTGGGTCCCAGTGAATGACTTCATCGTCCTCTGGTTCCCGATTAAATTCGTGGTTGACATCCTTCAGCTCCCAAAAGCGTCGAAGCGATGCGTGGATGTCAATAGACGTGTGCATTGTTGTTGTAGATGATGAGCTACTAGTCACAATAGATGTTATAACCCATCCAAAAACTGTCAAAATATCGATGATGTTCCCCTGGCTGTCGAACATCTTTTGACCGGTGAACACGATCCAAACATAATCGCTGCCCAAAAGAATATGCACTAGCGCTAACGATTGATAGTCGGTATTCGCGAGATCGAAGCCATCAAATACCTTAAGTGCTGTGACGTCGATATCGATATATGTAGACGTGATTTTGCTGAGTACGTGAGCTCGTACCTTCATTGTGTGCTCTGAGATCCGACACCAGAATACGTGACAGCAAACGTGCCAAGCCAAGTGCCTGTATGCACCGTTCCGAGATGTATGACAGTTCCGAAGCACTGCCCAAAAGAACTAAAGAACTTTCGAACTAACACTAGAGCTGTTGGTAATGCTCTTTTTTGAAGCCCTTGTGGCTGTGAAGCAGTTGCTGATAGCTTGTCAGTTGACAAATGACATATAGTTGTTGTCAACTGACAATTATAATTCGAATAATTGAAAAGCTTCTCGGTTTTTAGATAATACAGATTATAAACGAAATTCCTTGAGGCACCTTGGGCCCTTTTACACAAAAAAATTCTGCTTATTTTATGTTTCTCATTTTATAGCTTGAGTTGTAGCCAACCAATTTAGCCGTCGAATGTTTTATTTTACAGGTAATGAACTAATCTTTCGATTTTTATACACTTTATGTATTTTGGATAAGTACTTTGTGTGCTGGAGGTCGATAAACTTGAAAAAAAAAATGGAAATTTCAGTCCGGTAACTCAAATGTTAACATGCTGCTAGCATCCTAAAAACTTGAAAAAATCCGTTGGAAAATTAAAACGTGTTTTTTTCTAAAGTTGATCGCCCAAAGTATCACACAGGCCTACAACTCCAAAAATCTGTTAAAAATGGATTTATCGTGGATTTTCAAAGTTAAGTAAATTGAGAAATTTTTTTAAATTGTTGGCCAAATGTCTACTAGATTAAAGGTACAGTGTTGGACACCGCCTTCAGATGATCTGTTAACTTTGCTAGATGTGATGAACTAAGTTTTGTTAAGTAAACAAAAATTTACAAAATTAAGTTGAAGTAAGATACAAACTAAATAATCGCCTTTATAAACATACATAGACAATGTATTAATTTGATTTGGGTCATTGGTACCATTAAAGGGTTATGCGGCCTCACGGCCTTAAAACGTGGTATAAAAACAAACCGTTTTTTCTGCAGAAAAAATATAGCAGGAGTATTCTGTACAAGAGCGCCCCCTTCAAATCGATATTACTCCTGAATTTTAGTTGAGATGTGGTCAAGATCTATACCTATTCATTAAATTTAAAGAAAGTAACATGACTGGTAATACGGACATCTGCTTCTTTTTGATACACAAACTAACCGTGGTAGACCCAATTTTTGAGTAATGCTCCAATACACAATACAAGCACTCTTACAAATTGACAAAGTCACAAAGTCTTATTACATGGAGGAGACATAATAAGAGTATTACCACTTTTAATAGGAAAAATGTCGAAAGAAGCCTTAGAAGCACGCAATAAGTACTAGCGCAATTTCCGTGAACACCATACGCGGAAAAAAAAAAATATATATATATATATAGTTAATAAATTTTTTATAATTTTTGTTAAAACTATTGTAAGTATTTTCCATTTCGAATAAATTTTTCCATAACATATATGAAGACTGAAAAAAACCGGATATTTGATGGTTTCACAAGAAAAAAAAATTTTAAGGGTACAAGGAAATCTTTCAAAAATAATATTTAAATAAAGGTTAAATATATTTTTAGCCTAAAAAATATAATACAATTGAAATACATTAGTTTATCATTTATACCTGGCCTAAATAAACAACGTCTAAAATCTGATCAAAAATTGCAACTTTCACAAAAAAAAAAAAAAAATACAAAGACATAAAAAAAATATATATATTTATTAGTTTTTGTTAAAGTCAAATCAATTTAAAAATAAAAAAAATTTACTATGGTAAAAAAAAAAAATTTCCCATCAGCAACAAATTAAATGTCGCTAGATGGCCCGTTTCGCTCACTGTGCGACGGCATCACGCTCGGATACATTTCCGCGCCCAAGACTATGGAGATGATCGCGGGGAAGTTGAAGCGCTCGTCAGCCTGCGTAATATCCCGAAAGTGGGTCCGCACCGCGTCGCTCAGCTCACGGATTGGCGTTCGGGTGCGGTGGCTCTATCTTGAAGACGACGTCGAGCCGGACAGCGCTGTCCCTCTTAGAGCCCACGGTGCCCGAACAAATCTGTTCGCCTCCAACGTTGGCCGTCGGCAAGCGGAAACTCGCCGCTAGCGACGCGTCGATGCAGCTCATAGGCGTTAAAGGATCGATGAGCGCTGACGTGTCGAAGACTCGAGTCCCGGTATCTAACCGCACCAAAGCAGTCGGAAGGAGGTTGACACTGTGCCGCTGCAGGAGGGACGATATGGACGGAGCTGCGACCGGGGTCTGCGTGGCACCCGACGAGTGGCGGAAAATTGCTGAGTATCGGCTGAAGAGTGCCGCTGGGTGGCGGACGAGGGCAGAAGAGCGGCGGAAGAGTTCCGTGGAGGGGTAACAGTGCTCCGCGACCGACGTGCCGCCGGACTGGACTGGCTAGGGCATCGCCGGTTCGTAGAGGGGCAAAACCGTGTGGTGATCCTGGCCGCACGTTTTGCAGTGATCACCTCGCCAACACGCTCCGTCGGAGTGCTCGTGGGCCAAACATCTGGGGCAGTATCGGTTGGCAAGGACAGCCCGGAGCCTCTTCTAGGCGTTTAAACGGAGGAACCGCTGACATTTCCGAAGCGCGTGGATCCCGCTGCAGGCTCGGCAACGGTACGATTGCATAACTCGAGTACGTCTGCTTTCCAAGGCGCTGGCGATGCGTGGACGTGGAGACATCGTGTGTGATCTGACTGGCGGAATAAGGCAGATGAAAAACATTGGATCAGTACTGGTAAGAACTACGAATTGGAACTACGGGTTGGAGCTATGAATTGGAGCTACGAATCGGAACGATAAATAAGAACACTGGATTGGAGGGGCGACTGGTTATTGCGAACAGGCGGCCGCTTCCATCGGAAGAAGGACGACCTTCGCTATGGGACGCTTGATGAGTCCCCGAGCAGTGCGGATGTCGACCACACGAACATGGCCATCGGATCCGAGAAACACCGCGTTAATGCTGCCTAGTCGCCACTTATTGGACGAAAGGTTGTCTTCCTTGACAACCACCATGTCCTCAGCACGGAGATTTCTTGTAGGGGCTCGACACTTATTACGCTTATGGAGTTCTTTGAGGTTCTTTGAGTTATTTTTCGGCATATTGGAGAAGTTCGCAGGAAGTGACCCGGCCAAATGCTCTCATGAGTCTTTGGGAATCAAGGAACGGGTTCAGGTTTTGGACAAGACTGGATCCTCAAACGGAGACATGAGCTTTCGCGAGCGCTGGATGAAGCGATGAACGTAAGCGAGGAATCGCAACGCCTTGTCTAGAGTGGAAAAACGCTCAAGAATGTCTTCAGGGGGAGCCTTCGCAGCATGAACCTTGACTGCTCACTTCTCGAGTTCAGTCACAGGGGGTCATAGCTTTAAAGGGGCCACTGGCATTGAGGCCTTTGCAGCCAGACCATGCCACCACAGCTGGCGCTCCGCGTGGTCTTGAAGTGCTACCCCCCGGCTAGCGAGATCTGCCAGGTTATGCTCGGAGCGGTCATGTGCCCAATTCTCCACCTTGGTGAACTGGGTGATCTTGGTCACACGATTGGCCAAGAACGTTGTCCAGTGACACGCCGGCTTAAGAAACCAGGCGAGAACAATCGTCGAGTCAGTCCAACAGTGCAGGGCGGACGCCGGCCCGGGAATCTTCGGAAGAATGTAGTTGGCCATATCTGACAATAAAAGGGCTCCGCACAACTCGAGACGCGGGAGCGACACCGTTTTTACAGGGGCCATCCGTGTCAAAGCCGTTAGCAAGTTCACCACTACCGTGGACCCCGCCTCAATTCGGACGTAAATGGCGGCGCCGTACGCCTTCTGCTAGACGTCGCAGAACCATGATGGTCGATTTTTAACTGTGGTCGGAAAGCGACCCATCGGGGAATGCGGATCTGATCGAGAGCGGAGTAATTTTCCAGGAAGTCAACCCATCTTTGGCTAAAATCTCGAGGGAGGGCATCGTCCCATCCTAAACTTTGGAGCCAAATGTCCTGCATGAATATCTTTGCCCGGATAATGAAGGGGGCGAGCCAGTAAGCTGGATCAAATAGTTTGGCAATTTGGGATAGGACCTGACGCTTCGTGAACGACGCTCCCGAGGTCATTTCGGGCAGAATGAAGAAAAACTCATCAGACGTCGTCTCCACCGCACTCCGAGAGTTTTAGCCGTGCTCTCTGCGTCGACTTCAAGGAAATCAGCGCGAAGGAGATGGTCACGTGGAATGTGGGCCAATATCACCTTACTTTTGGATGTCCATTCCCTAAGTGGAAAACCTGCCGAGCCTAGGGCCCCCTGGAGCTCGCGGATAGCCACCTGCGCTTCGGTTTTGGGATCTGCCCCCGCGAGAACGTCATCGACGTACATGTACTGCCGGATAATCCGACTCGCCTGCGGATACCTCCACTCTTCGTCGTCCGCAAGCTGTTGCAAGACACGGATCGCTAGGAACGGGGCACAATTGACTCCGAAGGTGACGGTCATCAATTCGTTGTCGCGGATTTCCCCATTGGAATTGCGAAACAAGCTACGCTGGAAAGGAGTATGCTTGGAGTCTACCCAAATTTACCGATACATCTTCTCGAAGTCAGCGCTGAAAACGAACCTAAAGTATCGCCACGTTAGGATTTGAATCGTGAGGTCGGACTGTAAGACCGGGCCAGCGTACAGTATGTCATTCAGACTGGTACCGTTTGAGGAAGGGCTAGAAGCGTTGAAAGCCACTTGCACTTTAGTGGTTGTGATTTCGGGTTTGAGAACGGCATGATGTGGAAGGTAGTACGTGGCGGAACTGCTCGTCGAAGAAACCTCGGCCATGTGACCTAAATCGAGATATTCTTGGATCACAGCGTCATATCGGGCCTTTAGGGAAGGATCCCTTTTCAGGCGCTGCTCGTTACGCAGGAACTAAACCAGAGCGAAGGATCGTGAAGATGCGAGTTAGAAACCACTCTGCACGGGGTCGCGCAAGGGGAGAGTATATCGGTAGCATTCGATTATGTATATATTTTGGTACAGTAGAGAGTCGAGAAGTGGACTGTATTTGAATTGACGGAGCAGAAAAAATTATGTGGAGAAGAAGAAATATGGCCCACACAGGACAAAAAAAACTTCCGAAACCAGTGCACACCGGTTGGCTGATATTTATTATGCCTTTTTATTTTTCACCACACAATTTCACTTTTAGTCGGCGAATTTTGTCACGGAGGCAGAATAACACTGAAATATGTGCATAAGTTGGCACGCGTATGTGCGTATGTATGGATGCACAAGTCCGGCGGCAAGAGGGAGATGGAAAAGGCTCGTACTTATCTTTTTAGCGAAAAATCACCGAAACTGCTGGCAGAAGGGCAGAAGGATATCCGTATCCGGCTCGAAGAACCAATGCTTGTAGGGGGGCGATCCTGCCGCTAAAAATATCCTAGAGTTACAACACCGTAGAGGTTCGAAAAAAAAGGTCAAGGGGCGTCGCGGTAGAAATTAAGTGCGGGTGGGCGTCAGCTTCTTTTCGCTGCATACATGGAACTAAACTGAGCTTAAGTTTAAGACCGCGCTCCCGCCCATCTTACACCGCCACAGCGAGAGCGGGAGATCGCCAGCGGCCAACCGTGAACTCGGATCCGAATCTGAGGCCCGCGCTCCGAAGCATGGAAGATGCGCGAGAGCTAGCGCGGGAGCGCAAGAGGGGCGAGATCGAAAAGCTCGGAAAGCTCAGTGAGCGGCGGTGGTGCAGTGGGCCGCTGACCTAAACACAGGCTTTATGAACAAACCTGCTGCATTTGTCTTCTGACAAAAACGATCTGTGTATCTGGCAATTAATAGTCAACAAATATGATTTTTGTATATGAAGATCCGGTGGACTATAGACCTCGAGTTGGCGCAAATTACGAATAATGAAAATAAAGGTTACAAGAAATCTGAATAAAGTATTACACATATATTTAATAAAAAAAATTAAAGAACCAACGCGATAAATAAACAATCCGATTACACGGCAGGGTAGTCGACCGAATATACCTATACATATTACGATAACGTATGGCAGGATATAAGAAAAAGAAGAAAGTTACTCTTAATCTACCTCCATTGCGAGCAAACAAGGGTTGAAACACCGGCAAGAAACTGCTTGTCACCAGTCAGCGAAAACAAGCAGTCGCTAAGCTTTAATGGCTAACTAAACAACTTAAGGAGTTTAGCAGACTCTAGCAGTTTCATCATGGACGATTCCGAAGGGGCAGTCGGATGGGAACATCTCGAGTTAGGGCCACCAAATAAGCTGTCCAGTATCCTCCCGAATAATCAGGAAGCTGGGAAAAGATATGGTGAGGACGACAAGCGAATCGAACGAATGCTCTCAGCATTAGTGGTATGTAATAATGATATGAGAACGACCATGACAACAAGGATGGCCGAGCTGCAGGAGGAAGTCATCAGCCTGCGGCGCGAAGTGACGGAACTGTCCACGATATAACCGAGGGAGCCCCAATAACCAGGGAAACCCCCGAGGTCAGTTCGACACCACAGAGACAGGAAGCTGCTCGGCAGAGCCAACCCGAGCCAAGACAGATACCAATAGCAGCGAAAAGACCAGTACCAAGTCCGCGAGAGGAAGCGGCTGAGGACCAACACAACTCCAACTCTAGAAACAGTGAGGCCCATCTTACCAATTATACAGGAACCCGGCCAGTAAGACTAGACAAATTAAACCTAAGCTTGATGGGTAAAGCAGGGGCGTACCTGCAGAAAGTTTTCTATTTCGAGTGAGTCGCTTAATGGATTTGTGAACAATTGTGAACAAGTTTTTATGGAATTTCACTGCTTACTGAGTGGTACGGCAGTCAAATGGTACTGGCAGTTAAGGAAGGACCGAGCTGACGACTATGAATTTGGGTATTATGACAGGATTAGCGAAATTACTAAGGCATTAGCTACGTCCGACAATGACTGCGTTACCATCACGGAACTTATGGAACGGCGTCAAAGGTACAACGAGAGGTTAGACGACTTTATTGAAGAACAAAATTCCGGAAGATAACTTTGTCGGAATATTGAAAGAAAATCTGAACGCCCAAATGGGAGCGTTCCTACTTGCCTCACCAATAAATACCTTAGCCCCATTTATGAAAGAGGGAATCTAAGTCGAGAAATGGATCCGGGAGAAACGAGCTCGACCTAGGCACATAAACGAGATCATCGAAGACCCACTGGGTAACACAGAAACCGATGAGTATCAGGTCGAGGCATTTCAAAAGAGCCGTCAACTTCAGAACATCGGAGGAGCATCATATGGGCGAGGGAACGGTTTCGACAGAAAGCCACCTATAACAAGCCACCAGACTTTTAGTGGAAACGGGGAGAAACCGAAGGAGCCAGATGCTAAGACCAATTTTATGAGACCGCGCGCGAATGAATTGTCAATGACAAAGACACACAGAAACCAGAAAAGACAAAAAAAAAATAATTGTTTACACCGATGTTTAGAAGCTGCATAGAAATAATAGCACTACTTGACACTGGAACTAGTGCAAATTGCATTGGAAGAGGGGCAGAGGTATTTTTGCAAGGGCGACAACATATGGTGCGCAGTTTGAAGAAACAAGACGTACAAACAGCCAACGGAGGAAAAACTCAAGTTACCGGCATTATTCACTTGCCTGTCGAATGGGAAGGGGACACGGAAAAATTTGAATTTTAACAGTGCCATCCATACAGCAACAGTTTTGTTTTTAAATAAAATTTGGGATCAACTTCGGTTGCCGTTGCCAGTGCAACGCTTCTCACAGGTCGCAGAGCTAGGACTAGGGGCAACATCAGATGAAGAAGATGTGACCCGATGTGATCCTAAACAGCGTACATGGCGCATGAACTTACTGCTGAGCAAAATGCCATATTACAAAAACTAATTAATACCTTTTCGTCTTGTACAGACATGGGCTTAGGCAAGACCGATTTAGAAGAACATGTCGAAGTAACACAAGAAAACTTACCTATCAAAAAGTGTCATTATCCGATATCGCCATCTAAACAACAACTAGTATTTGCAGAACTTGGTAGGATGATCGGACTAGGAGTGATTGAAGAAAGAAGCTGGAGTTGACCCGTTACCTTGGTGCAGAAAGGCACAAAGAACCGCCTTTGTTTAGATGCGCGCAAGGTAAATTCATGGACGATTAAGGATTTTTTCTTAGCCACATATGGGACTATTACGTCGACTGCAAGAAACGTATATATTTCGGCAATTGATACCAAATACCACTGGAAGCCAAAAGTAGAGAAAAAAACCGCATTTACCGTACCCGGCAGACCCTTATATCAGTCATGCCTTTCGGCTTGTGTAACGCTGCACAGAAAATGTGCCGGCTGATGGACAAAGTAATTCCAGCCGCGATAATGTATTTGTATATTTGAACACGTCTTCTTTTGAAGAACATTTGCAAATGTTGCGGCAATGTAGATGTAGAAAAAAGTAAATTCTGCTACAAGCAAGCGAAATATTTTTGGAATTGACTGTGTGGTATCGGTATTCGCTACTGGAATGTGTGAAAAAGGACAGACTCAAGAAAATTGTGTTGAGTGAAGAGGGGATACTAGCGTTCGAGGCATTCAAAGTGAACATGGTGTCAGCGCCCGTACTCCTCACACCAGATTTTAAGAAACCATTGACTATACAATGTGACGCCTCTACAACGGGAGTGGGGGGAGTATTTTTTTACAGTTACGCTAATTAGTATCAGAAAATTTCGGGCATATGTAGAAGGGATGTCGTTCAAAGTAATTACAGATCACGCTAGTTTAAAATGGCTAATGGGTCAAAGGAATTTATCCGGGAGACTAGCTAGATGGAGTCATAAATTACAGGAATTTTATTTAACAATTTAACATCTTAAAGGGGCTTTGAGTGTAGTAACCGACGCACTCTCACGGGTCCATATGGACGAAATTAGGACATCTTTAGCTGAGACCATGGAGTTACAGCTAGACCCCAAGTCGCCCCCTTTTTAGACTCCAGAGTATCAACTGTTAATACAACGGATCGAGAAAAATGCATTAAAAATAAAAGACACTCAGAAATCTGAGGGCGTGGCAAATAAACGCTTGGGTTTTAGTACACATGATGTGATCAACAATGACAGCCTGTAAACTCTGGGCTCCGTCTGAACTACGTGCAGACTTATTTTGGAGATGTCACCACCGCTGAACATGGTGGGCTTCACAAATCACTTGCCCGGCAGTGCCAATTTTTCTACTGGCAGTCCTTGGCAACTAAAGTTCAGCAAATAGTAATAGACTGTGAAACCTGCAAAGTCAGGAAAACCTCAAATCAGACAAGCAGACCACCTATGGGACAACAATGTATTTCTGAATTACCGCTACAAAGACTGTTTATCGATTTTATGGGCCCTATACCAGAGGAAGGGCCGGTAATACGATAATTTTTGTGTACGTAGACTATTTTACAAAATTCGTTTGGCTGCAGCAATGTGAAAGGCTAAGGCCATAGAGGTGGTCGAATTCCTTGAAAAAAATTTGCTTGAACAATTTGGTTTACCTGACATACACTCAGACAATGGAAAACAATTCGTAGCACTTATTTTTACCGAATTTCTCTCCTGATACGGTAAAAAAGCAGTGAGAACAGCATTTTACTCACCGCAGTCCAGTGCCGCCGAGCGTGTAAAGCAATCAGAGATGCAATGCTGATGGCAGCAATTGATAAGGACCAGAGAAGCTGTGATACCCAGCTAAGCAGAATAAAGTTCCGCTATGTTTAGTTCACGCATAGTTACGCATGCTAGTCCGTATCCAGTACGCAGGCGCCTCGGAGATTAAACAACCGATGAATCATATGTATTAGTATGTGATAAGATGGATCTTATTCGTGAAAATGTGAAGCGAGGACTAACGCAAGCCCACGAAAAGGCGGAAAGGAACACTTAATGCAGGATGGTCGAATTTGCCGTAGGTAAGGCTGTATACCGAAAAAACTACAAGCAATATAGTCGGTCCGAAGGGTACAACGCGAAGTTAGGGCTCAACCGAATTCGATGTGTCGTATTACACAGAAAAGGTACCGCTACGTATGAGCTAGGAAGCGGAGCCAGAAACAGCATTGGGGTTTACCATGTTAAAGATATTTTCGCGGCATGAGAGAGAACTCGGCACGCCTGGTTCTGACCAGCCTCTAGATAACAATGAAAGAGTTGAAAGAGTAATAATTTCCCTACTTAAAAGTATTTATTTGTGGAAAATGTGAGGAACCCGAGAAGTCACCGCCGCAGCCGAACGCCAAAACCAACAAACTTGAATGGCAACTGGGGATTTCTGCGATCTGCATTCTGATGCTTGTGAACTATCTATTTGTGAAATGTTTAGCCACAGTGCCCAAACCTACACCTCCACTAGGAGAAATATTTTATTACATTTTTTTGTAAGTAAATTGAAAACATATGTCGCAGTGAGAATAACGGGAGCCTACTGTTTTTTGTGCTCTGTAAATTTGGTGTTGTTAAGCTGAATATTCCGAAAAGTGAAAGTGATAAGGAATATCACCTGTCCCGTTAGGTTTGCAATGTATGTGTGTGAACAGTCGAATGTTAAGCATGGTAACAGAGGGGAACAGAATCAGACTGTTGCCAAGTGAGGTCTGTTCGTAAGGCGCAAGAAACTTTAAGAGGGAGATGTCTAAAGAGGCACAAGAATATGACAAATGCAGAAAAAAAGAAAGCAGAAAGTGAAGTCATTCGAGCAAGCTCAGTAGAAACGAGCGGAATTCGCTGTTTATTTCGGACCTTTGAAAAACGGAAAACTAAATGAAATGGAGCATAATGATCTAACTCCGATACATTCATTTTTAACTTTTTTTATTCAACTACATTCCCTATAATGTTCGTTCAAATAATTGCCGCTAAATACCATTTCTTTTAAATACCAAATCTTATTACTTCCTCTGGTTTTGCGAAATATATATATATTCTTACTAGCCGACCCGGCGAACTCCGTTCCGCCACCAGACGGCGTTGGCCGGCGAGTCGGGCGTGACCTAATTGTTAGAGATAGGGCGTCTTGTGCCCCGCTTAAGGCAGGTGTGGTGGAAAAGAGGTGCGAATCCCAGTAAAAATATATATTATATTACTTAAATCTAAACCCAGGAGTTCTTATTTTGGCACAGTGCCCAACAAATATAAATTTGTTGCAGCGAATCCTGGTCGAGACTGAGCTATCCCGCCCCGATCGTTACAATGTAAAATTTCATTTGGTGATTAAAAGATGAAGAAATTTTTTTTTTTTTGTTTTATATTTGTAAAGAAAAAATTGTATTTCATTTCACAACAGTAATGCATTCATTTCGAATACAAAAATGAAGTGTTATTTAGTTGAACTTAAATGAAAGTGAATCCAAAGTAAATACTGAATCGAAGCGATATACGTGTCCGCAAATTATCCGTTTTATTGAAGTGCTCTTTGGTAAACCCATGGCATTCGTTCCAATGCTGTTTTGAACATATTAACCACAGCATTGTTAGCGTGAAGAAATGCTTGCAACTGTTCAATAATTCGTCTCTTTAACTGTTGTGTTCCCTGTATATTGCACCGCACATTCAGCTGATCCACCATTGACGAAATGAAATATATTTACAGAAATTGATGCGGTTCATCTGGTGTTGGCACCATTGAACCATGCAAATGATATATTTGTCCTACTTGTACATTTTTGCATATCAAGCTGCATATATGTGAAATGAGAAAATGGCGAAACTAAGTGACTTCGAAAGTGTTAGTGAGATGCTCCGATCTGAAAGTGACAGAATATTGTGCTTCTACACAAGTTCATATTTGAAAAAGAAGGTGATAGGAATAACAGAAAGCGCCTACGAGTATTTCAAGGTTATGAGTACAACGAGAATAACCGGCTACATCACAAAAAAATCAATTATGTCGCTGAAAATTTATCCGATATGGACCTTGCAATCATTTTCAATTTACTTAAACTTCCGCACAATGAAGATGACCTTACAAAACACATATTTTGCTACTTAAGAAGGGTTTCCTGCTAGCCTGGCGAGGAAATTTTTGTGATGCTGAGGACTCTGTGCGCGCATTCAGTGGCGAAGACAATCTCTCTTTCGAATTCTGGGTGCAAGAGTTTGAGGGCAGATATTCATTTTCGCCAAGCGATCGCTGCAAGGCCTTGCAAAAATGTTTGCCAACAGTGAGCGTGCATTAAAACCTGGGTGAAATTAAAACGCGCCCTTTTAGCTGACTTCAAAACAGCATCAAACAGTGCACAGCTGCATAAGCTAGTGTCTAAAAGAAAAATGAAAAAAAGGTTAAAGTTAACAAGAATATTTTTTGCAAACGAAAGAGTTAGCTTCAAGAGGAAACATTGAAAGCAGTGCTTTAATGCAATACGTAATTGACGGTATTGACAACTCGTGTGCCAACAAGCTTGTGCTATATAGTGCAAAAAATCTAATTAAGTTTAAGGAAAAGCTTAAGTGTTATAAAGTTATTCGCGGAAAATCAAAAAGTGAATATAAAAAACAAATGATACCCAACAAAAATACCCAAAAAAGTGACTTTAAGAACCAAACAGTGCACAACAAAAATTTTAACAGAGATGTAAAATGTTACAACTGTGGCGCCAGAGGCCATGCGTCAGCTAACTGTGAAAACAAAAGCAAGGGTAGAAAATGTTTTCAGTGTAATAAAATTGGGCACATCGCTAGAGAATGTCCAACAAAAGTTCTCTGTGATAAAATGGAGTCGGTCCATATGTGTAAAGTGTTACTAATTCATGCATTTATGTGCATAGCTGTAGAAGTAAACAATGCCACTCATACCGCACTTATTGATACCGGAAGTAAATACAATTTAGTAACCGATTCTGCTTTCAAAAAGCTAAATGAACTAAGGCTAAGAAAGTGTAATATATACCTCTTCGGGTTCGGTAACTCAGACAAAAACAAGATCAAGCCGTCGGATTGAACATAAACTTGCCATCGACGGTGAAAAATTCGTAACGCAGTTTCTAGTTATGAATTGGAGATATGGAATCCAAGTAGATGGAATTGCTGCCAAAAGCAACCTAAACCAAATCAGAATCTTCCAAAACAAGACACTACGCACACTCTCTGGAGCTGAATGGTACATTCGAAATGTTGACCTGGCTAGGGACCTCCATGTCCCCCTAGTTGGAGATGTAATCAACTCACAAGCTGAAACTTACCTCAAGGAACTGATGAACCACCCGAATATCTTGGCCAGAAGACTCACAGAACACAGACGCAGAAGAAGACTCAAAAGAACTAATCCCATCGACCTACCATACAGTATTTTCTAAGCCTTCACGTAAACTAAAATACTACACTAATTTTTAGCCCATAACACTCTTCTACTCCCACACAATCTCTTTAATATCCATCGAACACCGGCCTACACTATTGTAAAAGTTACTACATTACAGTAACAGTAAACAGTAATAAATCACCAAAAAAATAAAAAAAAGATGAATTGGCAGTGCCTGGAAGAAGAAATGGTACTTGGTTAAGAGTTTTGCGAGCAAGCTCAAGTGACAATAAGCCATGAAGGAGTAAAAGTTACAAAACCTATCTGCTCGGAAGCAGAGATAAGTTAAATTCTTAAGATCGATATCGAAGACAATGGAAACGTACCTACAGACATTGAACCAACAGCAAGCTCTAAAGCTTAAGAAATAGTTCAAAATATGGTAAAAAACTATAAACCGGTGAGCACAAAGTCAACAAACATAAAAATGCGTCTAGTTCTAAACGACAGATTTTCATATGCTGAGCACTGTATTATTGATAATCAAATTGATCAATGGCTAAAGGACGGCATAATAGAAACATCCGAGTCAGAATACAGCAGCCCAGTAGTTTTGGTCAAGAAATGTGACAGATCTCATCGCTTATGTATCGATTATAGGCCCTTGCCTCTGATCGAGGATCAAGTCGACAGACTACAAAATTCACGTATTTTCAGCTCGATTGACTTAAAAAACGGATTCTTTCACGTAGACATTGAGAAGGAAAGCCGAAAATACACATCGTTTGTCACACACAACGGACAATTTGAGTTCTTGCGAATTCCATTCGGTCTCTTAAATTCGCCCAGTGAATTCCAACGTCATGTGAATGCTATCTTTAGGGATTTGACTAGAAAGGGAGTGGCTGTACCATATGTCGACAATATAATAATACCTGCAAAAACCGAAGGCGTAGCAAACATTATTGAAGTTCTTAAGAGGTGTTCTGAATATGGGCTTATAATCAACTTCAAAAAATGCCATTTACTGAAAAGTGGAATCGAATACTTAGGTATTATAGTGGAGAATCAACGAATAACTCCGTGTCCTATGTACGGATTTGTCGCCTGCGCGCAAGAGATCAGCTGTGCACGGCCTATTTAAAGTTACACAGCAACCGCTTTCCCAGATGCACGCTTTGCTGTCGCCGAAGAGGGAGAGAGGCATTTTGGAGTTCAATTAGTACAGTCGCATGCTGGTCGCGAACATTATATACATACGTTTTTAAGCTTATGTACTTATTAAATACAGACTATTATTGAAGTGCTCCGAAATAGCTACGTCTACTAATTGAACTAAAGTCCCCAGAGCAGTTCTTGAACTTCTATGAAACCGTAGGTTTCACAAAAAAAAAAACAAAAAAACAAGTGAGAAAGCTACAGTCGAGTGTGGCCGACTGTCAGATACCCGGTACCCAAAGTATTGTTCTGGAAATTAAATAGCACACGGACATGGAAAAAACAAAATGTTAACAAATGAAGACAAATATTGCTAAAAACATGTTGAGTAACGTTCAAAAGAGACAAATTCTGCAGCTGTACGCAGATGCATTACGAATTAATACTGCGACCGAAAGCACGCAACACTTTTTTTCGCCACTGCCGTTGTGGCTCAGGAGAAGAGAAGAAGCATATACAAACTTTATTGTTTAATAACTTCCATGTTTCTTATCCAATTTTACTGAAATTTTCAGAAAAGTCCGCATATGCCTACATATGCCCTATTTATTTACTTGAAGGAAAAATTTAAAACTATAGCTTATATAAAGTTTTTTACATTTTTCGGGGGCGGAAGTTGGCGTGGCCAAATTTAAAAACAAACTTGATCTGCGTGCAACAGATTCCAATGTTGTCACCAAATTTGGTAACTCTAGCTTTTATAGTCTCTGAGATCTGTTGTTTCACACGGACGGACAGACGGACGGTCGGACAGACTGACAGACGGACAGACGGACAGACGGACATCGCTAAATCGAATCGGCTGGTGATGCTGATCAAGAATATATATACTTTATGGGGTCGGAGATGCCTCCTTCTGCCTGTTACATACATTCTCGATTGGCACTAACTTATAATACCCTTGTACCCTATGGGTACCGGGTATAAACACATGCTGTGACCTCATTTCCAGTTCCGACAAAACTGAAGCAGCTACAAAGTTTTCTGATATTAGTAGGGTATTTCCGTAAGTTCATTCCAAACTTCTCACAAATAGCTAAACCTTTATATGATATGACAAAACAGGATGTGAAGGTATATTTTGGTAACATGCAGATGGCCGCATTTAACAAGCTAAGATCCTCATCACGCATAAGCCAGTCTTAAAGATTTTTTATCAGCAACACCAGACTGAACTACACACGGCCGCCTCAATCGACGGCTTTGACGCAGTTCGTTTACAGAAATCCCCAGACGATAACCAATGGCATCCTGTATACTATATGAGCAAAAAGACGTCCGATGCTGAAAGGAAGTTCACAAGTTACGAACTCTAGATTCTAGCTGTTGCGAAGCATTGAAAAAGTTCAGAGTCTACAGTTCAGAGTCTATCCAAAAAAAGGATTTGTGCACACGCATAGCTCGTTGGATCCATCAAATGCAACAATTCGAATACGACGTCGAACACAGAGCTGGCACCAGCATTCGCCACGCCGATGCTCTTAGTCGTGCACAGATGATAATGATCACGGAGGAAAGTGTTCACAGTAGGATAAAGCATATCCAGGCTTAAGATGACCAGTTAAGAGCAATTATCGATGTTCTAGAAGATAAGACGACACAAAACAATTTCTTCATGAAACAAGGACTTTTGCACAAACTAGTCGACGACTGCGAACTCATTGTTGCGCCTGCGGAGAACTCATAAAACACGCTCATGAGCTCAAAAAATGTATAAGCTGCTGTATACCGTGTATTGTAAGCAACCGTAAGCAAGGAAAGCAAGAGGGCGAGCTACATCCACTCAGCAAATATATACTGCCGCTGCAAACCTACCACATCGATTATCTTGGCCCTCTAGAGTCCACCCACAAGCAGTATAAGCACATATTAGCGGTAATCGATAGTTTCATCAAATTTTGTTGGCTCGATCCGACAAAAACGACGTCTACCAAAGTAGCTGTCTTAAGACTTCAAGAGCAAAGCAAAGCTTTCGGGAATCCCAGTCACATAATATCTGACAGAGGCTCTGCGTTTGCATCGGTAGATTTTAAGCTATATTGCAGCAACGAATGCATCCAACATCATCTCATCACTACGGGCCATCCAAGTGCCAACTGTTAGGTCGAGAGGTTAAATTCTACAATAGTAGCAGTCCTTTCAAATCTTTCACTCGACGACCCACGGCAATGGTTTAAGTTTGTCAGCAGCGCACAGCAAGTCATCAACTCAACGTATTCGAGAAGCACCAAAACTACATCATTCGAGTTATTGACTGGCACAAAGATGCGTTTAAAATCTGATGTCAGAATTAAGCAGCAATTCAGCACATTCTTGAGATTCAACACGAAAATAGGAAAACGTACAATCTACGACGAAAGCCAGCTTAAAAGTATAAAGTCGGCAACTTAGTTGCTTTCAAAAAAACCCAACTAGGTCCAGGGCTAAAGCTTAAGCCGAAGTATTTTGGCCCATACCGGATCGTGAAGGGGAGGAAATTGGCTGAAACACTGCCGATCGGATATGATCAAGCTTACGCGAAGCGGGCGTAGTGAACAGAAAGACAGACTGACTAACGGCATCTACCTTTTTCTTTTCAGGCAAGTAAATAATTTTTCTGATTACGTTTGGAGAGGCGAGTGGCGTCCAAAGAACCCACCAAAAATCCGGCGAGATCAGCTGCACAAATCGTGTCTGCTTTCCGGGCGGCCACTTCCTCAGCCCTATGTCCGCCAAGGGCAATATATCTTATATAAGTTAAAAGTTTAGATAATATTTTTATTAAAAAAATATAAACTTTCTTTATTGAGTGCAATTTTACAACTGATTTTTCTTATGCTAATGATTAATAATGTAACCTATGCTTCATCGGTTTGCTGCTGCCGCTGCTGCTGCCTCTGCTAACGTTCTCTGCTACTATCGTTGAACATCGCTGTTGTCGCTGATGTGGTCGGTCCTAATTGGTCGCTTTCGCTGATATTGCTGTCGCTGATATTGCTGCTGCCGCGGTGCAGTCAATGTAATTTGGCAATAATTGTCGTTGCCAAATGCGCTCTGTGTTGGGTTCAGTCACCCAGCGTTGAAGCTTTCCCACGATCGTA